>VZTB01008668.1:48706-62177 GCA_013397245.1 Thryothorus ludovicianus | reverse complement strand
GCAGCCCCCCAGGTCGGGGTTCTTTCTGCAGTCCAGGTCGGGGTTCTGCGTCCCAACTGCACAAATCAGATGAAGTCCGTTTTTCTGCAATGTGTTCTACAGTGTGGGCAAAGGAGAGCGTTGGGAAAATGAATCCCCAAACCCCAGGGGTTTGTGTCCCTAAAGGNGAGATTCCCCTCTCATGTACAACCCTCCCTTTGGATTTTTAATTCTTATGGAATTGATGGTTTGTCCCCATTGTTTCTTTCACCTCTGTCCAATTTCATTTCTCAGCAAACCTACAGTTTGTTTGTAAAGACAAATATCTTTTTTTCCATTTCTCAATCAGTGGAATCCTTCCCACTGTTCCCTTTCTCTCCCAGTGCCAGTTTTATCCACCACCATCCCCACAGTTTGTTTGGAAAGAAAAATCCCTCATTCCTCTCAAGAGGGTGCAAAACGCCTCAAAATTTGGGAATTTTAAAATGGAGAGAGGGTGAACAGCTGAGGTTTCAGGTGGGGCGTGGCTGAGTCTTTGTGGAGTTGGATGGAGCCAGGGATGAGCTTGGTCTGGGGTGTCCATGGGATCGTGGAAACACAGAATGGCCTGGGGGGAAAAAGATCCTTAAAAATCATCCCATTGCCACCCCATCCATGGGCAGGGACACCTGGCACGGTGCCCTCACCAGTGCCACTTGGGAGGGCTGCTGAACAGAAAACTGACATTCCTGGGACAACAGCAGCAGGAAAAACTGTGTCTTGGAAGCTGCTTTAAATTTTTAATTATTTTTAATGTGAATTGCCTTTGAGTTGCTGGCGTTCCACGTTCTCACAGAGACCCCAGAGCCCCTCGGGCAGGGTGTGGGGGTACCCGGGGGGTGTTTTGGGTGCAGATCCCGAGGCTGAGCTGGCTCCACTGCTGGCAGCAATCCCAGTGTCCCAGGGAGGGGAGAAAGGGGGAAAAGCAGCAGGAACTGGTGCAAACTGGGAGAGGCAGAGGGTCCACACTGGGGTGGGCACAGCAGCCTCTGCTCCCCTTTCACCCTGCCTGGCTTTGCCAGCCCTGTGCTTACGTTTTACATTGTTTCTCTGGAGCAGCTGAAATGTTAATTTTGAGGAATTAAGAATTTTAGAAAAGTTATGATTAGAGTTAGAATAGATGTTGTGTTAGCTAAAAGAAAAGACAAATAAGCTTTATTCAATAGAAGCTGAATCTTAGATATCTAAAATTTAATAACTTATTGCTTGTCAATTTTGTAGACAATAGCCAACTTTCTTATGATAAGAAACAAATTGAATGCAAAAACCTGCAAATTCTACCAAAGATTTGTTTGTTACGAATACTTTGAAAAGATAAAGTCAGAGCGAAGAAGACTTAGTTTACTTCATCATTTTAATTGATTCTACATAAAAAAGACCCCGGACTCATTTCAATAAACAAACTGCACATACCTAACAGCCTCCTTGCCAATTAGCATATGAAGTGGAGAAAGAGAAATAACAGAAGTATGAATATGCATTTGTATATTCAGATTTTTGTCCATAAAAGCTTTGTAATCACCTGTGAAACTTTGCAGTGTGCATTAGGGAGAGATCCCACGAGCTGCTTAAATTGTAATAAACATTCACTTTCTAATTCCAAACTGTTAGAGAGTCTTTGTCCATTAACAGATGGACATTGATATTAGATCAATGTTCTTATTTCTTTAATTCACAGCAGGAATTTGGTTCTTGCATGAGGGGTGTCTCTGAAATTTGGGATGTACAGTTGGTGTTACCTCTGCTCACACCAGAGAGAGGAACTGAGAGATCCCAGCCTTGATCTGCTCTGGTTTTAAGGGCATGGAAGTTACACTTGGGCTGGGCCTTTCTGTGCCTTTGGTTTGTGGGGAGTTTTTGTTCATTGGTTTTTCGTTTTGGTTTTGGTTGTTTGTTTTTTGGGGTTTTTGTTTGTTCATTTTAAATCTTGGGTTGTATTAAGCGCTATCTGGTGCAAGGCACAGAAGCAGAAAGTCTGTGAGTGACCATGTGTGATCTCACACTTTAAAAAGTATAAAATATTGAGTTTACAAGTAGGTTCTCCAAATCCAGTGGAATTTTTTTTTCCTTTTCGAAATGGTCAGGGTTGTGTGAGTGGCACTGGTGACATTCCCAGCCCCAGCAGCCACTGCAGAGCTGAGGATGTCTTTGGATGGTTCCTCATTCTCCTTTCCTCATTCTCCCATTTCCTCCCCTTGCAATATTATCTGTGTTTTCCACCTAAATGAGTGTCCCTGGTGCTTCAGTGGCACCAAATCACATCAATTACACTGTTAAATGATATTTTATTTTAAATGTAACCCATTTTTTTCTGTTGTGGTGGGAGCCTAAGGAAGAGCATGGCAGGAATGCAGTGATGTCTTGGATGAGGTTTTTTTGGCAATCCCAGACTGGATCGTGTTGGAATGGACCTTAAATCCCACCCAGTGTCACCCTGCCATGGGCAGGGACAGCTCCCACTGTCCCAGGCTGCTCCAGCCCCAGTGTCCAGCCTGGCCCCGGGCACTGCCTGGGCTGGAGCAGCCCCAGCTGGGCAGTTCTGACTCGGCCCTGGAGCTGCTGAGTGCAGATTTTGGAAAAGAGAGAGCTGCCTTTACCAGGGCACTTATGCAAATGACAACAGCAAAGAACATGACAATAAATAAAAGCAGTTATTTTTCCTCTTGCCCAGGCCATGCTGGGAAAAGGTGTGAGCCCAGAGCTCTGGAAATAGAAATTGCAAAGGTCAAAGATTGCTCACAGAATTCATAAATGTCCTTACTTAACACAACTGCCCAATTACTCTTCGTGAGTAACTCACCAAACACTTCCCATCTCGTGTCAGACAAATTGGTACCTGTTAGAAAAGCCTTTTCTCAGATTTTCATTTTGCCCTCCTTCTCAAGTTTCCGCCCTTGAGAGCACAAGTTCTGAGATGATGAACCCCTTTTGTTTGCAGGATGTGTTAAAAATCCTGCTGGTGGCCTGGGCAGTGCTGGGCTCAGGTTCGATGGGTTTAGGGATGTTTCCCAACCCAAACGATGCTGGCATTCCAAGCTGTGCCTCCTTGGAGCCAGAAGTTTGCCATGGTTGGAAGGCTGAGCAGGTTTGTTGGTGGGGTGAGGGTTGGTGCAAGGAGCAGCAGCTCAGGAATTCCCTGCACATCACCCAGCCCCAGGTTTGGAGGAGAGCTGCTGGAGGGGAGCTTTGCTCAGGGCTTAGAACCTGCTGCTGGTCACTGATTCCAGCGGGAATGAAGCCGAGCTGGCGTGGGCTCCACAAGGAATTCCTCCTTTTCCTGGAGTAATTTGTCCCAAGTTTTGGCTGGTTTTGCATGGAGTGGCTGGAGTTTTCCCTGAGCAAGGGCAGCTTTCCTGAACTCACTCTCAAAGCATGAACCACAGCACATGAACGAGGGGGAGCATTGGAATGGGTCTGGAGAGGACATGATAGAAAAGGAGAAAATGCAAGAAATAGTGACAAAATTATATTTATTTTTTAAAATTATTTTTGCTCTGTTTTTTTTATTATTATTTTTGCTCTGGTTAAAATATGAGTGTCTGTAAAACGTGAACAACTGAAGACAGGTTTGAATCCCAGTGTTCAAGGCTGTAGGCATCGTCCTGAGGGCTGGACCTTGAACTCCAGCGTGTCTGGAAGGCAAAGCTGTTAAAGAGCATCGGGAGTGATTTGTATGCAGTTTGTGGGGAGGTGGGAGGGAAACAGCTCCAGGTACAGGTGGCTGTGATCATGGCAATGCCTTGAAAATCGCCCATTAGTTCTGTCTAACAGGCTTATTCTGAGAATAATGGTTCTGCATATCTTTGGAAGATTCACTCCAAAGTCTCAGCATTTTCCGTGTCTTGCCTGGAGAAAAATCGCTGCGCTTGAAAATCAGGAATTGTCAGTGAGCGTTGTCAAAACAACTTTATTTTATCAAGTCAAGATAATGTTGAGAGAAGTCTATACCCACTTTAATTGCTTTGACATTCAATTAGCAAGACATTCTACTCCTCTCCAATAGAGTGAGCTTCTGTGTGGCTCACAGGAAAACCCGGCTGGAAAAGCACCAGGGGATGTCGTGGGGGCTGCGTTCTGGCCCAGCTCCTCCTGGACATGCTCTGCTCCCCACTCCGAGAAATTCCCAACGAACTCAGTCCAGTGCTCAACTCTCCCATATTGGGTTTTTGGTTTTTTTTGCCCTCGTGGCAATTTAAATCCTCTTTTTTTTCCCCCCCCAGATCGGCCATAAATGTAAAAAACTGATTTTCCTCCCATCTTCGCTACGGCTGTCGGCGCGCTTGAGAATTGTTATCGCCTCCTCCCCTAAGTGCTCTCCTTTTAGGATAAACAGCCCCAATTCTTTTAATCTCTGCTCAGGTGTCAGGTTTTGCAGGGCGCTGATTAATTCCGTGGCGTTCCTTGAGGTGCATTATGCCGGGTGAATAATGGCCCTTGTCCCCCAGGATAGGTCATTTGTACCCGTGGCCGGATATTTATTCATTTAATCACTGCCCGGCCCTTGACGCGGCCGCTGCCACCCCCAGCCCGGGACCCGGAGAAGCCTCAAGAAACGGGGATAATTAAACCTGATCAATATTTGGGACTCGTTGGAGGGAGCCTTTGCACTTGTTGCACACAGGGCGATGGCGTGGCCTCGGCGCTGTCCAGTGAGTGACCCACGGAGGGGCCGAGCCCTGAACTCGGGGAGGAAATTGAGGAGTTGGAGCAGTGCTCTGCTTTGGGCGTTCAGGCTTCCCAAACTTGGCCTTGCAGGGAGCTCTGCTCACCCTGGGCAGTGTGGAAGGGTTTTAAAGTTGTATCTAAATGAGTAGATTTCTGTCAGCGCTGTGGCAGGTGCTGGGGGAGGTTTCAGCCTCTCTCTTTGCAGGTTTGCAGATGCCCAGGAACTCTTTGGAGTGTGCTGCAATTAATGCAAATGTCACAGACCCCCTCCACCGCCTGCCCTTCCTCTCGGAGCCTTCCTTCCTCTTTCTGTAGGGCTGAAGGCCACCGAGGTGCAAATAGTGCAAATTTTGTACCTTCAGCCCCCTGCAATAATAAATCCAGAGTGGTGTAGCTCCTGCCTTGCTCCTGTGCCACAGACCTTGTTTGTGCTCGCTCTGGCACGCTGGAAGTGGCTCCAGTGTTCTTGGATTGCAGCTTGCCTCTCTCTCAAAGGAAAAAACGGGAAACTGCATTTTCCTGCTGTGATGTCGTGGACATTAACTCCCCCAATTTAAAGTATTTCAGCTTTCCAGCAGGAAGTGGGGCAGAATAGGAGAGGGAGGCTTGGATGCAGTTTCTGCACTCTGCTCTCTGGGTACTCTTCAGACACTGCTCTGACAAAAGCCGAATTTTAGGATTTTAATTTTAGGCTAAATTTAAATTTCAGCATTAATTTTAAGAGACTCACTGATTTCCTTGGACTCATTAGAAATATGATTTTAGAAAAAGCTACAGCAGTTATCCCAAGGAGCAAAGTCAGTGAGTGAATGTTTTTGTTGTGGCTTTTTTTCTTTTTCCAAATCAGTGAAAACCTGTGAGAAGTGAGACAGAGCAGAAGCTAAAATAAAATGTTTGAGTGTGATTGGAGCTGAAATATTTGCTAGAACCAAAGTAAACCACTTCGGTGCATTTTTATTTATTTTTTTTTAGTTGTTGCATAACTTTGAAACTTTTCCCCCTCTCTGTACATGCAGCAGGGGTGGTTTGTCATGTGGGATCGTGGAATGGTTTGGGTTGGAAGGGACCTTAAAGCCCATGCGGGGACTCCTTCCACTGGTGTGGAAGCCCCAATGTCCAGCCTGGCCCTGGGCACTTCCAGGGATCCAGGGCAGCCACAGCTGCTCTGGGAATCCCAGCCCAGCCCCTCCCCACCCTCCCGGGCAGGAATTTCACCCAAAGCTCTCAACAGGCTGGCATTTCTCCACTCTGGTGACAGGAGGGAGAATTCTCATGCTGGGTTAGGATTTCACGATCTGCAGTTCTCCAGCCAGGGCTGCCAAGTGAGAGACCCACTTGGAGCTCTTCAGTTTCCCTTCTCCTGCTCAGGCATTTTGGGTCTGGTACTGAAAGGTGCCAAGCGCCTGCATTGTGCAAAAAGCAAGAGAGAAGTGAGTGAAACGCCAGACTTGCAGAAAATAAAGAGCAAAACTCTTTCTGGAAAACAATATTTTCTGTTCTAGCTCTGCATGTGTTAAATATTTGATATTTTGAGCTGGAGGAGCCGAATTTGCAAGTGGCAGTTGATACATGTACATATCAAGCATTTGTCTGTCTCCAAAACAAGCCCACGGAGAAGGATGGGGCAGCGTGAGAAGCGTCAGGAGAGATCTTCAAATTCCAAAGTCTCTCCTTTTAACCCATAAATATTTACACTCCACTCCTCTCGCAACATCTGCTCGAACGCGCCGACGAGTAGCCCCAGAACCGTACATCTGACACCAACAGCGAAACTGATAAAGAGTAATAATTAATGGGACATTTGCAAGAAATTAGCTGGCTCATTTGCATGTTCAGACTGTGCCGTTTCGGAGCGGGCTGGAGCAGGGCTCTTGTTTGCGGGTGGGGAGGCGATCCCAGAGAGCTCCTCCAGACATTTCCCAGGGTTCAAACCCTCCCAGCCTCCAAAGCTGACATCTTGAAAAGCCATTTGGCGACGGAGTTGTGCTTTTTATTTCTCTTCCCCCCCTCCTTTGAAATGTGTAAAGGCGTGGAATTTCTGGGGTGTAAATGGAGTCGTGTTGAGGGAAGATCTGCTGGGCCAGGCAGAGGGAGTGAGGGAGAGGCTGCAGCAAAATGTCCCTGTCCCCAGTGAATCCCAAACGGAAAGGCCACATCACAGCCCAGTTACTGTGGCCCTGAGGTGATCCAAACTTACAGCTTCTTTTAATTTTTATTTTTTTAATTTGAGATTATTTTAATTTATGTGCACACTTGGGATGTTGGGACATGTGAGCTCCTCCTCAGAGGATTCATGTCCTCAAGGATTTTAATGCAGCCTCATCCCATTGTTTCCAGAGGCTCCAGTGGCCTTGGAAGTGACAGTCCTCTGTGCTGGCACTGCTGGGGTCACCTCCAGGGCTGGGGACAGCTCTGGGTCATTGTGGTGGGAGAGACCCTGAGGGACTGCAGTGTGGCCAGGGCAGGGAATGGAGCCGGGAAGGGGCTGGAGAGTTCCTGAGGGAGCTGGGAAGGGAATGGAGAATTCCTGAGGGAGCTGGGCAGGGGCTGGAGAATTCCTGAGGGAGCTGGGCAGGGGCTCAGCCTGGAGCAAAGGAGGATCCCGAGGGATCTTTTCCCTCTCTGGAATTCCCTGGCAGGAGGGGGCAGCCAGGGGGGTCGGGCTGTGCTCCCAGGGAACAGGGACAGGAGCAGAGGGAACGGCCTCAGGCTGGGCCAGGGCAGCTCAGGGTGGCAGCAGCAGGAATTTCCCCATGGAAAGGGGCTCAGGGATTGGATCTGCCCAGGGAGGTTTGCAGTGCCCATCCCTGGGGGTGTCCCAGGAATTCCTGGGGGTGGCACTCAGGGCTCTGGGCTGAGGACAGGGTGGGAATTGGGTACAGCTGGGACTCCATGATTCTGGAGGGCTTTTCCGGCATAGGGGATTATGGAATTCTGGGATTTGGGTTTCAGGCTCTGCAGCCCAGCTGTGGGCCTGGCTTTGGCAGCTCCCACGGGAGGGGTCTCATGGGGGTCCCCAAATGGCACTGTCTGAGGGGTGACACCATCCTGACAGGTTCTGGGGGAATGGAGCTGTTGCTTTGATCACTTAAAATATTAAAAATTCAACCAGGAGAAAAGAATGTTGAAGTGTTTGATGCTCAACGTGCTCCTCTTGTCTTCTCCATAATCCCCATTTCTGTGTGACTGATGCTGTGGGTTGCAGATTTCCCAGCTGCAGCTGCGTGTGGCATTCTCCAGGTAAAGGTACCTCTGAGCTGGAACAGGCACTTCCAGGCTTTATCCTATTTATTTTTAATATTTCCCATCGTGGCTCAGCTTTGCAGTTGTTTTAATGATAAATTGTGGCCACTGTAAACAGAAGTGCTCCAATCATGGTCTCACTGCACGTGTCTTTCATGGCTGTGCTGCCACAATAATGAGGGATGGGAGATAATGACTTAAGGAAAAAGCTCTGGATTAAGTGGGACAGTAAATTAGGCATTTATCTCTCTCCATTGGAAGCCTGTTTCCAGTTCCCTTTGAGGTCTCAGCTGAGCTCTATTTAAAAGTAAACCACGTCGTATTTCACCAAGCCAGCCCACTCCATAGAAATCAGCATATAAGCACTCACATTAAATTACCATATTACCCAGGAGGTCCTGGTTTTCAGGAAGGTCAGAGTTGAGGTGTATTAGCAAGAAAAAATAAGGTTACACCATTCCATCGTTCTACTGTGCATCCAGAGGATGGAAAATTCCCACTTCCTCTGTGCCTCTGTTTTGGTTTTTTCCCTCCAGTGTGTTTTAAATTCAGGGAGTTTTAGGCCAAGGGAAAAGTGTGTGCAGAAACCACTCCTTGCAATTCCCCTCGAGGGGAAAGGGTTGTCATGGTCTGGGATATTCCCTGAGGTACTTTTGGCTCTGCATTCCCTGGGAGCCTCTGGCCAGGGGCGTTATTAGGGATGCACATTCTGGGACCCTGGCTTTGTTTCATTTGGGAGGCTTGGAGAGGGGCTGGAGATGGCAGGATGGAGGAAACTGTTCCCCACAGGAGCAAATCCACCATCCTGGGGAGACAAGGGGGTCCCTAAACCCCAGAGGGACTGGGATGGGTTTTGTTTGTCCCCCAAACTGGGCCAAGTTTTGTTTTCCACCATTCTGCTGAGCTGGACTCAGATCAGGTGACATTTTTGGGTTTTCAGTCCATTTTCCAGTCCTGATTTCAGCCTAATTTGGGGGCTGGGCCAGGTGATCTCCAGAGGTCCCTTCCAACCTGAACCATTCTGGGATTCTGCAGTGCCTGCAGTTATTTGGGGGGACCTGGAAGGAATTGGCTTTTTTGTGTGAATCCCTGAGGTGCTCCTCTGCCCATCCCTGTTTCCTCTGTCCTGTGGGATTTCTGGGAGCTCTCCTGCTCAGTGCCTGTGGATCTGCACATTTGTCACCAGTGGTTAAGGATATAATTTTTCTGTGCTGGCAGAAGTATCAAAGGATGCCTTTAACCAAGGATTTCTCGGATTTTACCTCCCCTGACCATCCTAACTCCCTGTTTGAAGGGATCTCAGGGAATGGTCCTTTTTTCCAGGCCTCCCGCTGCCAGATCAGCCCTCTGGCCTTGCTTTCAATAAAAGCTGAATGCTGGCAAGCTATTTCCAAGAAGTTTGTGCTGGAAGTTGATCTCCCAGTTAGTTCTTCCATAGGTCAGAACACCATTAATAAATTGTATTAAGCGTTGAGGCAAAGGTTGGAGAAGGCAGAATCCCAATCAGTGTTTTACTTGGCTACAATATTCAATTAAAATATGCTAAAATATATATTTCTCCATATCTATTTTCTCTCCATGATGTTTTCTTGAACAAATTTTCTCTGACTTGCAAAAAGTAATGCAGAAACATATTCTCAACATTACAGAATCCACAGCTGAACCCAAGCAGGGTCAGAGGGGCCAACTTTTGAGGTGTCAGCACCATGGAAGTTGATAATCAGGAACAGGAGGCTGATACCATGAAAATATCAATGATTCTAATTGCTGCCAATTCAAGTCCTGACCTTCATTTCTAACAAACTTTGCAGATTAATTCAGACCTGAGGTATTCATGCAACGTGATCTGAACTGGTTTATAACTTCCAATTTCGCAAGTCCAGGGTGATGCTGGGAATGAAAGTTGAGCTGAGCAGCTCCTGAATGCTGCAGTCACAGCTGGAGATGCCCAGGGAGGTGTCTTGGCATTCCCACACTGCTGTGGGAGAGCCCAGCCCAGAATCCCGGGATCCTGAGGTTGGAAAATCTCTCTGAGGCCAAATCCCTGTGCCCATCCCCACCCTGTCCCCAGCCCAGAGCCCTGAGTGCCACCCCCAGGAATTCCTGGGACGCCCCCAGGGATGGGCACTGCAAACCTCCCTGGGCAGATCCAATCCCTGAGCCCCTTTCCATGGGGAAATTCCTGCTGCTGCCACCCTGAGCTGCCCTGGCCAGGGCAGCTCAGGGCGGCAGCAGCAGGAATTTCCCCATGGAAAGGGGCTCAGGGATTGGATCTGCCCAGGGAGGTTTGCAGTGCCCATCCCTGGGGGCGTCCCAGGAATTCCTGGGACGCCCCCAGGGATGGGCACTGCAAACCTCCCTGGGCAGATCCAATCCCTGAGCCCCTTTCCATGGGGAAATTCCTGCTGCTGCCACCCTGAGCTGCCCTGGCCCGGGCAGGGAGGTTCTGCTGCAGCTCCGAGGTGCTCAGAACGCTGGGCTGGGTTTCCAGAGCACAGCTCTGAATTCCAGTGGAATCCGGGGGCTGCCAGCAGCCAATCCCTGGCAGCCTCTCTGCTCCTAGGGGAGCACTCCTCTCCCTCCCTGGATTTCCCGTGCTCCCAAGACCTGAGCTGCCCTGGAATTCCTGAGCTGCCTGTGTGGCAAGATTTACACCCCTAACCTTTCTGCTGGCACCTGGGACTGAACTTTGCTTCTTGGCAGAGGTGATTAAAGCCACCGTGCCCGTTCTGCTTCATTTTTGAGAAGGGGGAAGGAGCGTCTGTGCCGGAGCCGGGCTCAGCTCTCTGCTCAGCTCAGCAGAATTTTTAATGCCAACAATTAAGAATTGCCATTAAAGAGTATCACAATCAAAGAGTATCTGCAAGCCAGGCCGAATTAATGAGGTACACTAAAACCTCTGCTGTGCCCCCATGTTCCTGGAGATGCTTCTCCCCCCTCTTCCTCCACCTGTAACCATTGCTGCTCCTCTGAGTGGCTTTAAATGGGAATTTTCAGCTTTTCCTCTCAAGATGAAGGGTAGTGTGCTGGCAGTGAGGGTGTGGATCGTGGCTCTGGAGCATCACACCCAAACCTGCTGCTATGGTGTCACCTCAGGGGCTCCCCTGCTGCTTCTCTGCCTAAGAGAGCTCCAGCAGTCAGAAAATTCAAATTGAAGGTGGCATTCCAGGTAAAACATTCGGTGCAATGGTTTTATTGTTTATACAGAGTCAGGGTTTGGTCTCTGTGCTCTCCCCAGGTTCTGCAGATTGGGATCTCCCCGTTCTCACCCCCAGGGCTGGGTGTGTGGCACTTCTGCCTTAGGTGGTGCTCCAGTAACTCAGGTGTAACGCTTCATTCCTATTTTTATTTAAGAAAATACCAAAGGAAACTCTGGAGGGTTTTGTTTTCCCATTGCATGTGATATTCCAGCAGCTCTGCTCAGTGCTGGTGACCAGCAGGACTCAGATCCCACTCCTGGGAGGCTGCTAAAGCAACAATTTCTGCCTTGAACTGGTTTTGTTTTGAGTCAAACTGTGTCATAAAAAATAAAACCCACCCACCAAAACCCAAACAAGCACAAGAAGCCCCAACTGCTTTGCCTGCGAGGTGTGAACTGCATTTCCAAACGCATTTGAAACATTTCCTTTTTGAATTCCTGCCTGCTCGTTTTGCCATCCTTTCTGATGGACACAGAGCAGAGTTTTCCATGTCCTCTCCGTTTCTGCATTTCTCAGGTGTTTATCCTGGCAGTGGGTGTCACTCTTGGGAGTAAATGAGCTCTGGCAGAGAGTTTTTATTCTCAGATAAACTTTGTTCAGTGAATTTGAGGGCAGCACACCTTGCTTTGCAGGGAGCCCTGAACTTGATGAAATAGAACTGATAATTTATTTCTTTTTTAAGTGAAACATTGGTGGCCACAGCCCATGGGGGAATTTGGACAGAGAGTGGTGGGAGATGGTTGCAGTCTCATCCCAAATCTTGCAGACTGGAATGCTTTGTTGAAAGATAGGAAATACTTATTTTATTATCAAAGGATTTTGGGAGAGGGGAAAAAAAATAAAAAGTTGTCTTTCAGCCTTAAAAATTGTGTTCTGTTTTGTGTGCGAGCAAAGAGAACCCGTAGCCAGGCTGAGGTGGGGAGAGTTTTATTATTTTTTATTATTATTATTATTTTTTACTCTCCAGAAAGCGCTGGCAGCTGGACTGCTCAGATCAATAAAATTAGAGCACGGGAGCAAGTCACAGTTTGTCTGCAGGTTCCAGTGCAGCTGGAGGGAGGTAATCAATAACTTTGTTTATAATGACATCTAGCTGGCAGCGTGGGGCTGCTGCTGAGCAGCCCGGCCGGGAGGAGGCTGGAGGGAGCAGCGCTGAGGCTGAGATCACCTGCGAGGCTGGCACGGCCCCGCCCCAGCAGGCTGAGATAAAACTGCGAGGCAGGATGCCCTGCTACGAGGGGTTCCTGGGGAAAAAAAAGGCTTCATTTTGTGATTTTCTGGTGCTTCTGAAGGATTCCAACCCGTCCTGTTGTGGTGGTGTTTGTACCTCCCCTCGTCCTTGCTGCTCGCAGGGAGTTTTTCTGCTCTCGCCTCTGTTTTGGTCAAAATGCTCTCAAGTGTCCACACGCTCCTGGGTCCCCTCTGTCCTGCTGTTCTCAGCCTTTTCCTTGGCAGCAGACTGAAATCCCCACCTCTGCGTGGTCTGGGGTACACGAGGGAGCTGGGACAGACCTTGTGGGAGTGTTCTATGGAGAGAGCAGTGCTGTGAAAAGGCTCTTCCAAAAATAATTCTGCTTTGAGCTGCTCGAGATCTCATGGAAACTTCTAAATAACCCCAGAAACTTGGTAGTTTTTATTGCCAGGGTGGAATAAACTCCCAGCCAAACTCAGGATGTGCCAGGGCCTCTGGGCCCATGTGCTGGGGGCTGGTTTGTTCCTGGGCTCTCTGGTCACCGAAGGTTTCGTGGAGAGTTTGGGTTCAGCACTGCAGGGCTGGGGAGGAGGAGGAGGATGAGGAGGATGAGGCCCAGGCTCTGTACCTGGCATGGGCTGTGGCAGTGCCAGGGGAGCAGAGCAAAGCTCCCGGGGTCACTGTGTGGCTTTGGGCTCTGGCATTTTTGGCAGCTGTCACTGCCCTGCCAGCCTGGCCATGCTAATGGCAGTGGCCTTTCCTTGTGCCAGGGCAGGGTGGCACAGCTGGGCTGTCCCTGTGCCAGAGCAAGGTGGCATGGTGGCACGGTGGCACAGTGCGAGGGCAGGGTGACACAGCCACGTCTGTCCCCGTGCCAGAGGAGGGTGGCACAGCTGGTCTGTCCCCANAGTGGCAGGGCAAGGTAGCACAGCTGGGCTGTCCCCATGCCAGAGCAGGGTGGCACAAACAGGCTGTCCCTGGGGCAGGTCAGGGTGGCACAGTGCCAGCCAGGGTGGCACAAACAGGCTGTCCCGGTGCCAGGGCAGATTGGCACGGTGGCAGGGAGGCATGGTGGCAGGGCAGGGTGACAGGGCACGGTGCCATGCCAGGGCAGCACGGAGGCAGGTCAGGCTGTCCCTGTGCCATGCAGGGG
>VZTB01008668.1:25910-38352 GCA_013397245.1 Thryothorus ludovicianus | reverse complement strand
GGGCAGCAGGGTGGCAGGTGAGCTCTGACGGGGGCTGCAGGTACCAGGAAATTTGTGCCTCCTCCGCAGAGGGCCCTTCCTCCCCCCCACAACTTCTGCCTTCGCAAGAGGATGGATTCCCATCCCATTAATTTCTGGCTCAGTAACTCATCCTGCGCGTCCAGGCTTACGCAGGGTGGGGGGAGGAGAGGGTGTGGGGAAACAATAAAAATAAAAACCGGGGTGGCGATTTTGGTTTATCCTCTTTTGGTTTATCCTCTTCTGGTTTATCCTCCTTTGGTTTATTCCCCAGGCAGGCCGAGGGCCGCGGCCTTCGCGGGGTGCCGCCTCCTGAAACGCGGGCGAGCTCGCCCGGTGCCTGTCAGTGTAAAAAGTAGAAAATACCCCCTGACAAGCTTCTGCTAATTTTATTGCGGCGCGGCGCAGCGTGCACGCAGCCGGGGCGGGCGGCGGGGAGGGCGCCGAGCGCGATGGGCACAGACAGCCGCTACCCCGGGGTCAGCCGCGACCAGGCCGCGTCCATGTGATGTCTACTTGGGGCGATGGCGTGTAAATAAACGTGGGGAATTGCAAATCTTGTCATGGCCACGCAGAGCAGCTCAAGCATTTAAAGATGGTTGCCCGCAAACCTGGCTGCGAGGGTGGTTGCTCCGTGTGGTGGCTGAGGGAGAACTCCCCTCTGCGCCCGAGTCTCCTCCTGGCTGACATCTCGGGGAGCACTGACCCAGCACGGCATCGCTGAAGGGATTAATCACCAAATTGTTTCTCATTTTAGCGGAAAGTAAAGAAGCCGAGCGCGCTCCAATATTGGTCTTTTAAAGCCGGGCTCTGCCGGCGCCGGCTTTGTATTTATGTTATCTGACTTGATTTATTTGTTTTTTAAAATGAGGTGAGGAATCTTAATGTCCTACTGTTTAATGAATTTGGGCGCATTAAAGTTCCATGAGGTCTTTTCATTATTATGAACTTTGCTAATGTTAGAAAATAAAATATTATAGAATTCACATTTTCTGCCTATGAAGCTAATTTTATTTAAATACTCCTTACAGTGGTCATTAAAACACACTTAGGTTTTGCTGCCTTCGACCAGTCAGATGTATTTTTTTGCCAGTTTTGCATTTACACATATCTGTTTTTCTGTTACTTTTCCCACATGACAATTACCTTTCATTACAAATTTATAAAATCATTTACATTTGAGCAGTTTAAATGTTTCTGCTGACATTTTGTAACTATTACCCTCTCCTAGAATGGCATATGTTCAGGCAGTTAATAAAAAATTAAATGGAATAGCACTAGACAAGGTGAAGCTTTGTATCAGAGTGTTCTGCACATTTCTGGAAATACCATCTTTGTGTTGCAAACTGTGAAGTGAGGTTAGGGCTGTGCCAATATGTGTATTTGTCAGAACTGTCACAGAGTCCATGAACCAGCCAATCACTCCGCTCTTAATTAGACAGTTACACCGGGCTTTTTAGAAAGCATCCTCGTGTAAGATGGTGTCTGAGCTTCCAGGGAGGTGCGGGGAGCTCCGGGGGCGGCAGCATCACAACACCTCCTCCCCGGGCGAGGCAGAGTTTGCAGCTGCTGGCTCCCTGTCGAGGGATGGGAGACCGCGGGTCTGCGGGAATCCTCACGGATTCCAGGCAGGGAATGTTGTCTGAGATTTCTGGAGGCAGGAGAATGAATGTGGGGGATCCGGGTGCAGGGCGGTAGCGTAGTGCAGATAAATTAGAGTGGCCGCTGAGGAGGGATAAAATGAGAGGAAGGTGTGCCCGGGTTTGCCTGGGGGTGCTGGGCAGCGTGGGTGGCGTGTGCCCGTGGGAGGATGGGGAAGATTCTCTGTGCCACGCTGGGGCTCCCGGGAACATCCCCTCCTAAACCTGACCTGACTCTGCTGTGATATCCACAGAAAATTCCACCAAATGCACAATCTGTGGCCAGGCTTAGAGTGAAGAAAAGGGGTGAGAATGATCCTGCCTGCCTGCCGTGCTTCAGTTTCCTTTTCAGCTCTGGATCAAAAGGCATTTGGGTTGTTTTTTTTTTGATTTTTTTTTTAACAACCCCCAAAATTGCAGTTCTCCATTTCTGACCGAATGTGCAGTTTACAGCTATATCATAATCCTGTGTTTAAACACGAAGTTCACAAAGATCCTTTTTAAAAACACACGTAGATTTGCACTGCTAGGAGGCAGGGTTTGCCTAATAAGTGCGGAGTGGCCAGGAGGGATTATTAGTGTTTGCCACGAAATTCACCTTGGGATACGGCTGGGATAAATTCCTCGGCTCCTTATTTAAGCAAAGCAGGGCAATATTGAATTCAGAATGCGGGAGAAATTCCATTTTCTCTCTGTCTATGCCCACACTGCTTTGTTTCCCAGCACGAATGCTTTGATGATATAGGAAAAAATCCCTGAAAACCCACGATTCCCCCTCTGCCCAGGGCAGGGTATTCGCTGTGGGGCAGCTTGGAACGAGCTGCTGGTGGCCATAAAAACCCAGAGAGTCAAGCAGAAATGAGGAGTTCTTTGTGGGATCCCCAAAGTGCAGCCCAAGAGGGGGGCTCAGCTCTGGCTCTGCTAGCACAGACATGGAGGGCCGGGCCAAACTTTGAGGAACAGGATGAGGAAATAGTTTGGGGTGACTGGCACGGCTCATCCCGGTGTAAATCGTTATTCCAAAGGCGTCTCCAAGAAGTTTTAACAGTCATAGCAGATTAACCTTGCCTGGGCATTGGGAGGCGAGTCAGCTGATGAATTTACATGCAGCCGGATGAAAATGCTATTTGGAGAGAGATTGAGAGTTTATTTGATTAAATCCCTTTCTCCAATACCTTGACCTCTTTCTTGTGAAATAATCAGAACTGTTTAGCAAGAATATTCTGGCATTAATAATGAATTGCTTTGGAGCAGGTTTTTCCTGCTCTGGACCCAGCCCATCAGTGCCCGTGCTTTTGGGGGGACGCGGGGATGCCGCCGTGCGGAGCGAGCGCCGCGCGGAGAGGGCTGAAGAAACACATTTTAATTTTTCTTCTGGAATTTACAGTTGGATGGACAATTTACAAGCCAATGTATTATTTAGGAAGTGCATTCTCCCGGCACGTCTACCAGCAACTCTTGTTTCTGGTGCCTCGTGGATGGAAATGAGGAGGGAAAGCTCTGGCTGTTGAGTGGGTCACCGGCTCGAAGGGTGGCTGGATCCAGGGGAGGGAAGGCTGAGAGGGGATCTCATCAATCCACACAAAAAACTCCCAGGGCTGGCACAGGATGGTGCCAGAGCCTTTCCAGACAGGCCCAGCCACAGGACAAGGAGTGGTGCCCATAAAATAAACCACAAGTTCTGCCCCACCGAGGGTGGCAGAGCCCTGGAACGGACACCCGGGGTGGCCACGGGGTGGTCACATCTCTGGGGACACCCCAGACCCACCTGGCTGTGATTCTGTGTCACCTGCCTTGACAGAGGGGTGGACTGGGTGATCCAGAGGCTCCTTCCAGCCCTCATGATTCCAGGGTTCTGTGGCTGATTCTGGAGGGTGTGGAGACTCCTTTTATTGTTTTTAATCCTTGTTGTCACCTCTGTGTCCCTCCTTGGTCCTGCAGTGGCAATGGGAGCCCAAACCTCCCTCCGTGGGGGCAGCGTGGGAGCACAATCAGCTCTGGGTGATTTATTTTGGAAAGGGACTTTGGCAGTGGGGATCTGGAGCCATGTCAGTGACTTCACAGCCCTCCTTGGCTTCCAGGTAACGAGACCAGCAGGAGCACTGGTGGGAAGGGAGCTCTTACCTGAGCAGGTGTGTGTGGAGCTGCTCCAGGTGCCCCGGCGTTGGTGTCCGAGCTCCCCGAGACCCCTCCTGGCACTGGCACTGCCCTGCAGTGACGGGAGCTGGGCTCCCAACTAAATTTAGCTTCGTTATCATTTGTTTCTTAATAACCTGCACTTCACCGTAATGTGTAAAATGCTCAGATCCAGAGCAGCCCCACGCCAAAGCTGTACAGTAGCTCATTTGCATTGAGCAATTATATTATATTACAATATATTAAGCTGCAGAAAACCTAATCTAACATGATAATTTCAAATCATAATTTACAGTGCTTTACACGGAGCATACAAGGCAGGTTACAATAACACGTTGCCGTTCCACAGCAGCCAGGGAAATTATTTACTCATCTATTATTTCATTTTCCAAAATGTTCTGGGTGCATTTATTTTATTTATTTATTTATTTATTTATTTCAGTCCTATTTACTGAATTTTACACCGGGTAAATAATAATTTTTGCTGCTTTATTTCAGTACCATTTACTGAAATTTAGTGACTGGCTTTTTCCCGGATAACGATTTAGGTGGAAAATTTGCATTAAACAGGGAGTGGTTTCTGGAAAGGAGGGCTGTTCCAGCAAATGTAAATTTATCCAGATATTCTTTGCTGCTAAAAACAAAAGGAACGGAGGAGGGCCCCGTGTTTTAAGGACTTTATCCAGGTTGTGACACAGCATTTGATGAATCATTTAATATGCAGCTCGTGACGCAGAGTGTCAACAGCTGGCTCCTGTTGCAGCCTTTGTTTGGATCTGAAAAACTTCAGGGAGCAGCAGCCTGGAGCTCCCAGTGCTCCCAGTCACTCCAATATGGTGAATAAGCTTTGTCAAATGTCTGCTCTTTCAATCTAGCGTGGAGAATCCAGAATTAAAAGGAATATGGGCGCCTTAGCTGCTGATTTGGCAGCTAAAGGTTTCATTCTGGTGGAATTTGTTCCTTCAGGTAGCAATATCTGGTCTGAGTGGGCATTAAAATTAAATACTGCGACTGAGTTTGCAGCATGGAGGGGAGCAAGGGGCCTGTTTCAAGTTTAGAGAATCCAAATCTTTTACACTCAGCGTAGAAATGAGGAGACTGAGGGGAGACCTCAAGGTGGTCTCCAACATCCTTGTGAGGGGAAGTGCAGGGACAGCTCCAATCTCTGCTCCAGGATGGGGACAGGACCCTGGGAATGGCAGGAGCTGGGCCAGGGGCTGGATCTCAGGAAAATGTTCTTCCCCCAGAGGGTGCTGGGCACTGCCCAGGCTCCCCAGGGAACGGGCACATTCCCAGGAGCTCCAGGAGTTTCTGGACACCGCTCCCAGGGCTGCCCAGGATGGGATTTTGGGATGTCTGTGCAGGGCCAGGGGCTGGAACCATGATCATTGTTGGATTGATGATCCCTTCCAGCTCAGGATATTCCATGATTCTGTGGGATTGTAAAGACCAGAAGAATCTTTTTACCTTCAAAAACATAAAACTGGATAAAGCTCCCTGTTGCTCTCATCCCTCCCTCCCCACTCAGAATCTTGGAATTTGGGTTGGAGCTCTCATTCCACACTCCCCAGTCTGCAGTCCCTGCAAATCAGTGTTTGGATGTTGATGTGTCCCATCCATGACTCAGGGGCAGGGACCTGGAAATGCCTGAAAATAAGAGAACTTCAAGTTTTGGGTTGTTTGGGGTTGTTTTAGTTTTTAGTTTGAAAGCAGGCTGGTACAGCGAGGATTTGCACTGGAATGGGTTCCACCTCTCTGGAGGGGATTTTCTCTGGGAATTAGCCCCTGTTAGGAATGTTGGGAAGAGAGAGGGACTCAGATTTGGCCTTGTTGAGTATCAGGAGTGGCTCTGTTCTCTCCAGTTCTCTCTGGCCTCGGGGCAGGGCCTGCACCAGTGAGCGATGCCTGGGCCTCTGTCCTTTTATTTCCATAAACAAACCCCCTTTGCACGTCTGAATTAAACTCTGCTGCATCGCCCTGCACAGGGATTTCAGTGCTCCAGCCCTGACACTGCAGTGCTTCCCTCCCTGGGAATGCTGATGATGGCACTGTGCAGCTGCAAGGGACGCTGTCAGCTCCTGTGGTGATTGTGGGGTTCCCAAAACTGGAACTGGATATTGTGGGATGCAAAGGCTGCAGGGTTTAATTGGTACTTTGGTGAGGAGCATTTTGTTTGGCACGGCTGTGTCCATAATCATGGGCTCACCAAGGCAGCACTCTGGAAGTTTGGGTAACTGGGAGAGGTCGCTGCTCTTGCTGGTGAAACTGGTGGGTGCATTTTTGGCAGAGCTGGATTTTGGAGGATCCATCTCCATGCTAGAAGGTTAATACAAATTAAATCTCGATGAGAAAAAAAATCACCATCTCACCGTGAGGCTTTCCAAATTCCCATCTACTTCATTTTCCCACTTCCACGCTCTGGCTGTGCAGTCAGGCCATTAATTACTGCTGGTCTTTTCTGCAGCCCCTCTCTCTGACCCCACTGACCCAGGACACTCTGGCCCTTCCAAGGTGCCTGTGATGGACACTGAGAGAGGGTCCAGCACTGGATGAGAGCTGGGCTTGATGAACTTAAAGGTCTTTTACAACCTTAATGACTCTGTCACTGCTCTCTCCTCATCTGCCTCAGTTCTTCACTCATGTACAGCTCTTCTGAACTTTTGAGTTCAACCCCTTTTCTTTCAAACATGACTTTTTCTTCCATCTTTCCTCTCCAGACTTTTCTTTCCACCTTTCCCACACAGCAGGTTGGTTGTGCCCTGCTTTTCTTTACCCAAATTTTACTGTGCTGTGTCCTCACGTGGAGCTCTTGGTNATGAACTTAAAGGTCTTTTACAACCTTAATGACTCTGTCACTGCTCTCTCCTCATCTGCCTCAGTTCTTCACTCATGTACAGCTCTTCTGAACTTTTGAGTTCAACCCCTTTTCTTTCAAACATGACTTTTTCTTCCATCTTTCCTCCCCAGACTTTTCTTTCCTACCTTTCCTTTCCCACACAGCAGGTTGTTTGTGTCCTGCTTTTCCTTACCCAAATTTTGCTGTGCTGTGTCGTCACATGGAGCTCTTGGCCTTTGCCACAGCCTGAGCTCATCCTCTGGGCATCCTGCTAACTGCATTCCCATCCCCGTGAGCTCCTGCAGCTCCACCACAGCTCCCTTTGCAATTCCAACGGCTGAAACGGGGACAGAGTCCCCGGCTCTGCTGGATCCAGGCTCTTAGCTCCTGGCAGGGTGGAACGCGTGGCAGTTTTTCCACCTCGCGCTTTTCATCTTGCGCTGAATCCCAATTGCAATCTGCAGCTCGCTCCACGCTCCGAGCACAGGCAGCAAACAACAGCATTTCCATAGGAAGCCTCTGCTCCTGTGGCCCAGGGAAGTTGTCGCTCTGAGCAGGGAGGGGAGCAAATTGTCACCTGTTTTTAAAACTCGATGGATTCCGCGGCTCAGGGTTGTGACCCAACCCCACCGTTAAACCGGGTCTCACACGGGTTCTGTTCCTGGGTTCTGAGGAGGAACAAACAGCAGTCAGGGAAATAAATGTGTAAGAAAGGCATAAATCCTGGAGTGAGATGCACAGATAATGAGCTGAATTACACTCCCAGTACCAATGGAAGCACAAAGTCAAGGCAGATGCTCCATCCTGCCCTTGATGTTGTTCCGTGATAAAGTTCACGGATGAAGCCAGGGGATGGAAAGATGAGTTATGGCAGAAAAAAATACAAAAATTTGTCCTTGCCTCCAAAAATGTTCCAATTCCCATGGTTTTTAGAGCATTGTTCCCTGAAATGGAAAGTGTCTATTTTTCCTGATCCTGACCCCTGGAGCTGACTCCCAGGGTCCGTAGGCTCCCCCAGACTCCAGCAGGTTGACTTCCAGCCATAGCAAAGCCCTGGGTGAAAAGTCCTTGAACTTTCTATTCATTGTCTGTCGTCGTCTTTATTAGGTTTAAATTGATTGACTCTGCAATGCCATTACAAGTAGAATATTTCCCAAGTTATTTAGCTGGGCTCTACTTTTCCTGGAGACTCGTGATGTATTGGATCCTCAGCCCTGGCAGAGCTCCTGTTGGATCAGGGCTTCTCAAGACTGGGAGGTTTTTTGGGTGGAGGCTGCAAAGCTCTAACTGGTAATACCTTTGGATTTGGGAACCTGCTCCATGTCTGCACTTAAGACATGTGAGAAGTCAGTGGCACAAAAGAGTGAGACATTCTCTTGAACAATTGGAACAATTGAGACTGGAAAATACCTCGGAGATAATTCTCAGTGTAATTTTCAGATTGTTAGAGAGACAATGCCAGCGCACCCAGCAGATCCCTGCAGTCAGCTGGAAATGCCATTGCACAAATAAAGACCTCGGAATACTTTTGTTTGCTCCCAGGGCTCAGACAACCCCACTTCGGAAATCACTGCTGGCTATGGGTTGGAGTTACATAAATGGCAAGGAGACATTGTCCCCTCGGTGTCCCCCAGGCACAGGGGGCTGCTGGCACCCCAGGCAGGGCTGGGGGCTGAGCCAGCTTAAATATCCAGGAGTTTTCAATGTCCTGGGCTGACCCCTGCTTTGCCTTCCTGCCTCATTTCCTACCTGCACTTCCCTCACCTCTGGGCGGCTCTCAGGCATTGGCAGCACTAAAATGGGCTCTCAGAAGTGATTGAAAGGCATTTCTCTGGGGTTTTAAAGCAAGGTAAGGCTTTCAGTTGATGTCTGCACTCTCAGATCTCCAGACTCCAGCACCTTTGTAGGCTCTGTGCCCTTGGCAGGGACAGCCCTGCAGGGTCCTGGCTCACCTGGGGAGCTGCAGGTGGGCACAGGAGGGGCTGAGTGCCTCGGTGTGGGCACACGGATCACTCAAGTCTTGAGGGACTCAAGTGCTGCTATTTCAACTCAGAGAAGGAAAAGAAGAAAAGGTTGCTCTTTTTCTCACGCATATTTATCTGCATTTTCATGTGTTTAAGTGTGAGAGTCCCCAGGATGTAAATATTCCTATTTTGGCTCCCAGACAAAGCTGCCATGGGATCGTTAAGGATCTCCTGGCATTTTTATGGTGGGGCAGGTGTTGACATTTATGTCTGAACTGGGGGCACGCGTGGGTAATTCCATCATGAGCCATCCTGGGATGTGCCAGGGGCTTCCTGATATTGCCCAGTGCTCCATCCCATGCCAGCACTGGGATCTGCTGGAGAGCATCACAGGGGGATTCAGCCCAAATTGCGTGGTCACCTCCAACGGGATGGTCAATGTGTGCTTGGTGTGAATGCTCTCTCTGCCCAGAGGGGTTGTGGGCTGTCTGGAACTGTCCCAGGCCAGGCTGGACAGGGCTTGGAGCACCCTGGGACAGTGGAAGGCGTCCCTGGCTATGGCAGGGGTAGGATGGGATGGGCTTTACGGTCCTTCCAACCCAACCCATTCCAAATCCCGGGGGACAAGACTCTCCTGTGGAAAAGGCTGAGGAAATGCCACCAGCAGCCTGGCAGCGCTGCTGAGGAGGGAGTCTGCTCCCGCTATCACAACAGCGCCGGCATCAGCCCGTGTTATCAGCAGGGCGGGTGAGATAATGCCGATAATCTCGAGTTCCCCGCCACGGAGACGTGTCGGTAACACCTCCCCGAGTTGGGAGGCGGAGGGGCCCACGAGGCAAGGCAAGATATGTACATATATCTGTGTGCAGAGGAGCTCTTACCCTTTATTATGCAGGTATTTTCGGGAGTTTGAAATGCCACCTTTGGAACAGAAGATTCCGATCGCGTGGAGGGAAGGGGGAGAAGCCGGGAGAGCCCCCCCCCGCTCTCCCAGCTCACTCGAAAGAGCACGATGGAGGTAAATTAATTGCCACAACTCCGCTGAGATGAGATCTCAGCGTGGCTGAGGGGCTGGGAGCCTCTCCGGGTGCAGCGTGTGACCGAGGGGGATCCATAAAGGATTTTTCCCGTCGGATTCACGAGTGCCATCCCTCGCTGCCCGTGGCCCGAGCTGCTCGGTGTTAATTGCACCCCAATTCCCCGAGTGCCAGAGCGCCCTTTGAGCCCCGCTCAGGGCTCTCCCGTGTCAGAGCACACTTGACTGCTGCCTTCTTGGGATAAATTAGGGCTGATTTTGGTCGGGTTTAGCAGCGATTGAGCCTGGTCTGGGCGTGGCCGTGGCTGGGAGCACCTGGCAAAGCCATGGGGAAGCACTCCGGAGTTAACAGCCTTTCACCACAGCCTTAAATTGAGATGTTTTTACCCTCTGTTTTCTTTCCCATATTTTATTTTATTCTTCTCTCATAGTTTCCCCGTCCCCGCAGTGATCAGCCCTGATATACGAGAGGGATTTTCACTTGAAGGACTGTGCATCTTTAAAATGTCTTCCCTTTATTCTTCCTAGTTCTTACACATGTAATTTCCCCTTTAATTTGACATCATTTAACGGCACATTACACGTCAATGATGTGATCTGTGAATATTTACAATGTTCGTGTCATTTTTATTTTCCAATCCAATTTAAGTAGCTCTGCTTTTTATGACATCATGAATTCTTCAGTCTTTTTAGTCTTTTTGGAACTAATTATTCCATTAGTTCCTTTGAACCGGCTCCGTGTTGTCAGTCATTTTCTCCCCGTTTGATCGCCAGACCTTTGCTGCCCTCCTTTGCATCGGCGGCCGGAGCTGGAGGAGGCTGTGCCCGGTGCTCGGAGCCGTGCCTGTGCCTCACCCTGCCCCCAGCACGGCTCTCCCACTCGGAATAATCCAACAGAAAGTCCTTCAGAAGCACATCCAGCCCAGCAACTCCCCCCCGAGCCCGTTCCTGTGTCCTCACAGGAATGCTGTGCTGTGCCCTGGGCTGGAATCCCTTCCCAGCTCTTGGCTTCCTGCTGCTCCGTCTCCCAGGAGCTGGAGCAGGAATCTGGGGCTGAGGGGCACAAACGGGGCAGGGAACACCAAGGGGATCCAAATGATCCATCCCCGTGTCGTGACCCGTGGTTTGGGGGAGTTTTTTAGGTTTAGGGGAATATCTGGCTCTGCCGAATGGACGGGAGATGGGCTCAGCTGGTTGAGCATCCCAAGGGCTTTCCCAGCCCACCAGTTCCCGTGCCGAGGAGGGAATGGGATGTGGGACAGGCGCTCCCCACGCAGATCCCAGCCCGGCCTCTCCCGGCTCCCTTGTTTACTGGGAATGTTAAACATTCCCTCTGTCATGCTAAAGAGCTCTGTTGTCTGTTGCTGCCCTCTGTAGTGATAGAGACCACACGGCTCTCCTGTGCTGCAATAATTCTGTTTATTGGCAATTGTGAATGCATTACAGAAATCAGCGTGGCTGCAAACCCGGGGCTTTCCCACTTTTTCCTTCTGTTGCCTCCTTTCCTTTAGGATTATCGGATCTTCCCCAAGCCATCCGGCTGAGGGGCCTTCATGGGCTCTTTATTTTTATTTCTTCCCAATTAATGTTTAGAATGTTTCAGGATAACCTTTTGTAGCTGACCTGCTCCAAGTGCAGCACCTTAAAAGCCCTAAAAACTCCGAGGTTTTACCCCCAGAAAAGAGAGAGCCCTTCACAGCACAATTGTTTCTCTGAAAGGGCAAATTGACAGAAAATCCCAAGCGTTGCTCATTGTCTCCTTTCCTCCAAACTTTTTTTTTTTTTTTTTAATACAGTCAGTTGTAAAATGCAGATTACCCGGGGAATAAAAAGCCAATATTGGCCTGTGTCTGTTGTCCATTGTTATGCAGATTTCTCCTCAGTGTTTTACGGCAATGAGTGCAATACAAACTGTGATTGCTGAGCAAATAATGCTAGAAAATAATATTGGAATTACCCTGCTTCCCTATGTTGATGTATTTTATTTTATTTTCCTCTTGGTATAAAAATTCAAGTAATGAGCCTTTAAATACTGAAGATTTTATAAAACTTTAAGTAAAATTAGACTGTGTGTTGCAGACAGTAACCCACGTGCTTTAGGTGGTGGGGAGGTCCCTCACGCTGGTATTTTGGAAAGGGTTTCACTTAGTGATGACTGTGGGCTTTGTTTTCATTTTGATGCAATGAAAAGTAATTAATTTGCAAAAGACCAACTATGAAGCTGGCCCTGGCCATCACCCTGGTCACACAATGTGCTGAACATGAAAGAATGATCCAGCTTGGGAGTGTGGAGTGTGTGGGATGTGATATTTGGGGTGCAGCTGCTTCGTTTGAGGTGGTGTTCAATGAAATGGGGAATTTCCACCTGGAGATCAGCAGGGCTGCACTGCTCAGAGGGGATCTTGTGTTAGTGCTGGCTGGGAGAGGAGGGATTTCCATGGGATATTGGGAAAGGATTCTTCCCTGGGAAGATGGGGAGGGGCTGGAATGGAATTCCCAGACAAGCTGTGGCTGCACCTGAATCCCTCAGAATGTCCAGGGCCAGGTCGGACATCGGAGCTTGGAACGACCTGGGACAGTGGAAGGTGTCTCTGTCCATGTCAGGGGTGGCACTGGATGGGATTTAAGGTCCTTTCCAGCCCAAACCAGTCTGGGAGTCTGGGATCTGTTAAAGATGTTGAGGTGTCCGTGGTGTCCGTGTGCCACTGGAGCTTGAGGCCGTCCCTCAGTGCCTGGTGCAGTTCAGGTGGGGAGTTCAGCCATGGGGGCTCTCCATCCATGAATCCATGAATCCATGAATCCATGAATCCAT
>VZTB01008651.1:15727-81883 GCA_013397245.1 Thryothorus ludovicianus | reverse complement strand
CTTTACATGATTTTTTTTTTTTAATTATGAGAGGAAGAAGAGAGCACAATTACAAGACTCAAATATAGAGGAAGTCTGAGGATGTCATTAGGTGTCAATAGGACTTGTCAAAAGCTTAGATGTAAGAAGATATGAGCTGTGAGACTAGGAATAGTGCAAAGTTTGTATGGCTGTGCAGTAGAGTGAATGCTGGAACCATAAAGATGTAAAGGTGTTATTTGGCAAGTAAAACTTGGAAGATGGTTGAATGCTGAATTTTTGCAGTTGGAACTGGCAGTTAGAGCATCTGGAAAGACACTTAAAAGTACAGAGACATGTATGCCATATGAAATTAAAAATCACAAATGGAGAAGAGTGTAGGATTAGTGAAGGGAAAGGCCAAGTCCTAATGGATGCTGAAAAGCGTGGAAGTAAGAGTTAGGTCATCTAATCTAAGTTAACTGAGCTTTTAAGCATAGTTTTCTTTTGTAGGATCCTATTCCATATTCTTTGATCAGAATAGGAAAAAATGAAATAAGGAATAATGCATGTCATTCCTGTAAGTCATCATTCATCTTTTCCATACCAGGAAACAAGTTTTTCACTTTCAAAATGATACCAGTAATCTGAACTTAATATTTCCCACAGAACATAATCACTCCACAGCGGTAATTGTGATGCAGTGAAAAAAGTTAACAAGGACTTTAGTGCTTTATTTAATATAATGGTTATGTGCTTTTGAGGTGCAGATCACTTACTAGTTTGCCAAAATTAGGCAAGTGACTGTTAAAATCTTCAGGAGCAAAGGACAGCAAATGAAACTCTAATATGTCATGGCCTGACTGATGGCACTATTACAAATAAAAACCTTCAGTTAGATGTCTCAAATTAAACACATGTCCTCAATAAACTCTTGAAAGCATTAGTGTCCTCCCCCAAATGAATTTAAAATAAGTGCAGCAATTCATTTTTGCAGACAATTCCTATGTCATGTAAGGGAGGGAGAAGTATTCCCAGTTCTGCAACACTGAAAATGAGAAAGAACTGTACAAACAATCTGATGCTTAAGGAATTATTCAAATTAATGCAGGCAGTTTTTTATTGAAAGTTATTCATACATAGTTTAAAATTATTGTGGATTTTGGCAATAGTGCGTATCAAAGTAGCTGTAGGTATGTTATCTGCTTTTTAATTAAAGGACCAAGTCTGTCTAAATACAGGGCCATAAGAAGTCTTTTTCAGGATGTTTAATAATATGCATTGAAAAATTATTTTGAAGGGATTAAAAAAACCTGAAAACAGAAGAGATTGGCCTTCAGCACTACAGTGTATGACATTGAGTGCTTGAGTGGTGGAAGGACAAATGAAATACAATATGTGCTCTGATGCTTATGTTGAACTGATTGAAGTGTTTTATTTCTGGCCTTCATTATAGAGAACTAAACAGAATATTAATTCTAAAGTTCTTTAAATTCAAAGTATATTATAGTAATTGTTTTTGAATGTTATGTCCAAAAGAGGCAGTAGAACACTATTACTGCTATGGATTTGCTGCTGAAAATGCCTTGGGCTTTGGTTCAGCATCCCCTGAGGCACGGATATCTGATGTCAAAAGCTGTGCTGAATTGACTGCATTCATTTTTTATTGCTCAGGTCAATACTGGTCAGAGTAGAGAAAGCTGAGTTGTCAGTCCTGGTATTCAGGGTTATACAATAAGCAGTATGCATTTTCTATTTTTCATTGTAGTTAAAACTTCATTAAAAAAACCGGACCACCCATGGTTTTTATTTCTACTGCAGTTATGTTCTTGTCAGCTTAAGGATTAGTGAATATGATTGTTTTTTGCTTTGCAGCTTATGTTACAAGTTCTTGAAAGGGCTGAAAATTACCTACAGAAACTTACAGGGGAGAGATGTTACTCATTATAACTGAAGCACCTTAGTCTGTTTTAGTGAAGAAAATTGGACCTGCAGATGTCATGCAATATAACTCAAACAGTGTTAGAGCAAAAGATTTCTGGTGAAACACAAGAAGTTTGCTCAGCTTATACTGCAGCACCTACTGTGCTTTTGTATTCTTAATTATTACATTATTACATGCATTTTGCATTGGTGCAATGCAACGTAGTATTTTAATGGACTGCAGGAATCATGTAATGTGCTGAACAA
The DNA here is from genome assembly GCA_013397245.1 of Thryothorus ludovicianus. Classification (NCBI taxonomy): domain Eukaryota; kingdom Metazoa; phylum Chordata; class Aves; order Passeriformes; family Certhiidae; genus Thryothorus; species Thryothorus ludovicianus. The sequence continues at coordinate 79,735 of VZTB01008651.1, read as the reverse complement.
ATGTTGTGTGTCTGTCTGCTGACTCGTCCAGAGGAGATAAGCACGGGCTGTTGCAATCTGCCAGATGAATTATGGTGCAGTGCCAGTATAGATTCTGGCATTTTGGAACTGAAAGGTCAAGCATTATTATAAGAGTGGAAGCTAAAGTCTGTGTTGAGTGTATGAGATCTGGTTAGCTGCGCACTAGAAGAGGAAAAGGGAGCTTTTACTGTGAATGTAGTAGCTCTAATAAATACAGGTTTAGTTTTACTTCTATTATTTTCTTCCTTTTATTTTATATATTATTAAAAATATCTGAACACTTTATTTATGGGATTCTGATAGTGTTTGTGTTGGAATATGAGAACATTTGAGAAATGTATTTGAACCAAAAATTTATGTGTTGAATACATTTGGTTTATTAGGCTGCACTTCTGGACTTTCACTGAACAGTATCACTAATACCCTTCTAGCAGTAACATGTAACTCACCACATTTCTATTTTCCTAGCTGTGTATTTTCGATTTAATATTTTCCTCAGCATATTGGAAAGTTTATCTTGTCATCAGATGCACAAAGGAGGAAAATGCTTTACTACTTCTATGGAAGTCTCTGCTAATGTAGTCATTGAATCAAACATATCCTTAGTTCTGTTGCATTCCAGACTGAGAAGGATCTGACTCTTTGGAGAAAGGGTTTTAGCAAAGTAGGAAGAGTTCCTTTTATTAAAATACTATCAAAAATTAGTAGACAGTCCAAAATCAGGAAGCAAGGTACAGAAGTTACAGTCAAAGTTCCAGTCAAAGATGGCTGGAAATGAGTAGTCAGTCATTCATACACACTGAAAGGAATAGAAATCAGAAGTTTCATCTTTTTAGCACACTCTCTCTCTAAAATGTAGTTTTACTGTTTCCTTAAGAAAAGGAAGCACATGTATGTGAAGTGAGTTAAAGCTGGAAAATATCCTTCAATCTTGATGTGATCAAGTAGTATTTGCTGAAATCTTCAACTGGACCTCTGAAAAGTTAACATTCATGTTCCACTCATGAAGTAAAGGATACAAACATTAATTACCAAAACAGCATAATGTAAAATTCAGAATAAATTTGAACAGAATGGATTATTTTTGCTGTGATAAACTCTCTTCTTAAAGTTAACGCCTAGGTTTTTTTGAGATCTTCAGTGTTTTTTTGACTAGTTTATAAAAATAATTTATTTCAACAACAATTTGTTGATGCCAATTAATATCAATGGATTGATATTTATGATAGTTGCTGTCTTCATACCTTTTCTTTCCAGAGAAGTTAAATAGTTAACAAGTTTTTATTTCAAGTTTTTACATGAGATCTGGAAAGTAGATGACTTAGCCCCTTTCTGAAATGAATGATGTGTTAAAGATATTATTTAAAGCTGTCTGTAGATGCAATTGCCACCCTTCATCTGTGTATCTGTGAGTTTTTTTCAAAATAACTATATTTGTTGTTTTTCCCTTAAATGAAGGCATAGACTATAGAACAAGCTGACAGATGAGAATTGCTGTGGTTCTGTACATCTGTATTCTCTTTTTGAGGGAAACAATTACTTTAGATGTCTTTAGACTTGTTTTTGTCAGTGTAGTTTGTCCTCTTCTGTACCTTGTTCATGAAGTTTACTAAAAACTGCTGTGTAAATTTGCCAAGTCTATTCATGATACAGAGGGGAAAAAAATTGTATATTTACAGTTTTAATATGGGTTTGTTTATAAAAATTCTATCTTGTTTTTACTGAGCGAAGTTACATTGACATGTAAGAGGTTTTTGTCTGCTGCTGGAAAGCAGACAGTGAAATGTTAGCATCTTATGTGAATTAGTGGAATGTACTTCATCTGCTTGCTGTGAGCAGTTGTGCTCAACTTGGCAGGATTCCTGAAGCAAGAAAGTCAAATAGCAGCTATTTTATGTTCCCTTGCTGAGCTGATGAGGGCAGGAATTGATCTGCTGCTTTTGTTAAGAAGCTGTTTCTGTTGTAATATCACATAGATGGTAGATCACCTGGTTGTTGCATGTGGACCTTTTATTTTGATTCGGTACAGTTTATACTGCCTATGATAAAATATACTGGGCTGAATAAAAGCTGTGGATAACTATACAATTACAGTAAATGCCATTTATCAACACCTAACTGGATTGTAGTGTTAGTTCAACTTGAAATGAAACACTGTGATGTTATATCTCTGAACATAATGTTACAGTACTTATATAGCTGGTCACAGTTTGTGATTTTGCTTTGTTGTGATTGAAGAGCATCCTTCTCTTGGTGCCTACATGGCTATGTTAACATGCTGTTTTTTGGTGCTTTGAGTAATACAAATACCTTTATTCTGTCTAAGATAAGATCTTTAACAATTATTCTTCCTCTATGTCCTTTCAATTTTCATGGTTAGGTTACAGTTGACTGATTTTGTATCCCTCACTGTTCATTAGTCTAACATTGTTCTTGGGCCATGAATTTCAGATAGATGACTGTGTTTGAAGTTCTCAGGACTGAAAGTTTCTTTCCTTTTCTGTTTATGTTTGCCTCATTGTCTTTTTTCCATATATAACTGTGTTAATTTTTGCTTTCTGGACAATGCCTACGTATGACAAGTCACTGTTCCACTGCTACCTAACAAATCAAACATCCAGCCATATACATCTCTAATTGATTTTTTGAGAGAATATATTTTCAATTTGTGTACTCTTTCATGAAATTGTTGGTTCATTTGAGATATTTCACTTGGTTTTCCAGATTTAATGCAAACACTTTCAGTCCAAATGCTCATAAAGAAACTGCTTTCATGAGAGAACAGGGTAAATGCTCAAATGGTTAAATAACTTCATGACTTAGGAAGCAAAGGGTAGAAGTTCATGCTGTTTTCACAGTGGAAGCAGGTTACCTGCAAGGTACTTAAGTTTGTGCTGTTAAATACATTCATGAATGATCTGGAAAGCATTACTAGTAAAGTGTCAGGTGTAGCAACAGAACAGAAAATGCCTTGTAATGTCACTGCCCTTGTGTCATCTACCTTTGTCACCTTCTCTGCTTCAGAGCATGCTGATGTTCCTTTGAGAACTCCTATTTCAAAGACAGGATTCCAGGCTTAGTAGATTTTTGTCTGATCCAGTAATTCTTATGCTTTTGTATTCCTATCACATGATTTCACTGAAAAGAGAATATTTCATGTCATACCACTTTAACAGGCCTCACCTCAATAAGTTGTACAGCCAACTTTCCAAAAAAAGGTGGAATTGAAACTGATTAGCTATGTTAATTGCAATTAATGCAATAAAAGATGCCTATCAACTTCCAAAGTGGACCAAATTAAATCTTGATTTTATTTGTATATTATATTTATTTTAAAGCTTCTAGAGTTAAAAAAACTCATTCTCCTTAAAGTATTCTTAGTTCAATGAGGCAATTTTTTTACCTTTCTTATTAATTTTTACTCAGTTTTCTTAATATTATACATATCACATTTACCTTTTAAAAAAATTTCTAGATACAATAATTTTGACTGAGTTTAACAAAATCCACTTAGTAAGGGTAACTCAATATGTTATTTAAGATTTATACTTCAGCAGCTCCCATGTCAGCTGATCCTTTTTCAAAAGACTTGAGGTGATGAATGAAACCTGGAGGCTGCAGTATGTTGTCCAATATTTTAATGGCTATTTCTGTGCTTGTTTAGGCTTACAGTGCAATGCTATCATCTGATTAGCACTCGGAATCAATATGGAAAGCTCATAATTAAAATGGCATTGATGGAAAAAAGTGCATGGTAATAAAAAACATTTTCATCAAAGGATATATCAACTCTGTTTACTGTTTTACAAATTTATTTACTATTTAGTCTTTCTTTACATTTATGGTATATAAAACTTGGGTATAGCTATAAATTATTTCACAGGATGTGTCTTTAATAGCACTTGAGCTTTTCTTAAAGATATTATAATGGCAAAATACAAATTTCTTTTTGTGCACCTCATCACTAAAAATTTTCAAGCATATACCTTCAGTATGTATGTATGTATTTATTTATTTAAAATTCATATGTGTAGCTGAATTTATAATATTTTCTTTCTGTACCCTAATGGATTGTCCTTTGCACACCAGAAGTGTGTTCACCTCACTTTGGAGACCACTGCTGCAGGTTCAGTTGAAGTCATAAATTAGTAAAAAAAAAAAAAATCATCTCTTTATGAATTTTTTTTTGAATATTTGGATAAGAAAACTTCAATTATTTTTTTTTCTCCTTTTAACAGTTCTTCATGTTCTGCTGGTTGGTTTTCCTACTAACACAGATTTTAATTATTAATCTGCCGCCATTCAAAGGATTCTCTTTTCCTCACCAGATGCCAACTCCTTTCATCAAATAATTACCCCCTCAGTTTATTCTCACTAGCTACAGATTTAGTGGGGAGCAAGCCTTGCTTCAGCTAAGCAGAAAACTCTTTGATTTGTAATACAGGATTTAGTTTAATTGATTTGCTTAATAGTTTCTTTGGCCAGTTCATTCTTGATGAAACATTTCTATCAGTGTGTTTGTTAAATGGTAGTATTATTGAAAAATAAAGGGTAACCCACTTGGAATAACTTGCTCATCAGCCAACCTACATGCATGGTCACCAGTGTATTCTACACTGGTCAGGAAAAAAACCTGTTTGGAGAATCTCTCTGCTTTTTTAGTCTTTCTGAAGTTGTTTTCTCAATAACTCGGTGCTTTGGTAGGCTTCAAATTAAATATGGGTTATGTAAAAAATATATCTTTCAATATCACTATTGAACTCAGTGAATTTATTTCTGTTGGCTGACTACTGGCTTTGATTATGAAAGAAAAAATAGAAATACAGAGTCTCATAGTAATTTCCAATTTATTATGTTTGCAGCCCTTTGTGGTAAGATACACATCTTTTAGGAAGTGCTTGAGATTTGTAGCTAAAAGCAGCCTGAGCACAAACAAGCAAACCTCCTTCCCTTGGGGAATATAACAATTTGGAATGGCAAGTAAGGAGAAGGATACTCAGGAACTACCACAGATTGCAATCTACTGGTTTTAATATTTTGATGGTAGTGTGGCTCAAGCCTGGAGATATTGTCATTCCAGCTGAAATCTGGCTCACTCTGGCTTTTAAAGAGGCCCCAAGAATGTTTCTGTTAACATAGTTAAGATGTGACTTGTTGCCAAAAAGAAGGTTGGAGAGCTGTTCCTGCTTCTTAGGACATGAAGACTCCTATCACTGTAGTTGGTAGTGCAGAAGGTTATTCTGCAGCAGTTATGTTTGTTTCCTGGAGTTATTTTTTGTTGGGTTTTTTTTTGTATGCTTCCTCCTCTTCTTGAGTCCAGTAAACCCTTACTCATTTCCTCTCCAAACAAAACAATTCCAGTCTTTTAATCTCTATATGTAAGTCTCTTCCATGCCTCTAGTGGTTTTCCTCATCTGTCACAGCAACTGAACACAGAATGTCATATGGGGAATATTAGCATCACCATTTCCTAGTGTTAATTTCTAGTTATTTATCTGCATGGGTAAAACACTGGGTAAATGTGTTGTGAGTAGAACACTTCTACTGTCTTTAGTGAGCAGTTAAACATTTTGCTTATGTAATTTTGACCTTCTTACCTACCTGGCCAGGCACTGGAGATGTTTCTATGATGAGTCATTATTGAATTTTTGTAAACAGTTTAAAAAAAATCAACCACAACTCAGAACAATAATTGATTTATTTCTTCCTGGTTCTGTCATCTTGTGCATTTTTTTGGCATTTTGAATTTCCCTTCTCCCTTTTCTAGTGTTATCCTAGAAAGGTTCAAGTGGGGCTGAGAAAATGGAATGGTTATATACAGTCATGATTCTGTTCCATCTGTCTGATGGTCTCATCAAAGGTCTGAGACCTTAAGAAAGCATAATTAATCAGACAGACACTAAAGCATATTCCAGAAGTGGTCATACTAGGATTTATTGTTTCATCACTTTCCAGAGGCTTCAGATGAGACTGTCTGGCATGTAGTTCCCTTGAGTCCTCTTTCTCACCCTTCTCAAAGCTGGAAATGACATATGCTTTCCTCCAGAATTGGGGCATTTCTCCCAGTCACCATGATCATTCAAAGATTATTGAAAGTGGCCTCACAAGGACATCAGCCAGTTCCCTCAGTACTGCTGCGTGCATTCCATCAGGGCCTGTGGACAGCCAATAAAACTATGCAAAAAAAAACCCCAAAACATCCTACATGTATTTGTTCTGTAATGGTATATATTTATGAATTCTTAGGGTAATTCTAGAAGATATCTAAACTTTTGCAGATTGGTAACAGTATAGATTTTTAAAAATAATTTATTGTATGCAGAGGTGGTTCCTTCATTCCTTACTGAATTCAACAAAAGATTGTACTTTTAATTCCATTATACTTTTAGCCAGTAGCATTTATTCACCATATAACAAAAAAGAATCTTAACCTTTTATGAAAGAAACTTGTGGGAATTGAATATGTTTTACAAGTGCTATAAATTCTTTTTGAGCACCTCTTCTTTTTGAGTTTTTTTCTAGAATCCTTGGAAAAGAACTGTGAAGATCATTAAGAAAAAGTCAGAGGAAATGAAAATGTAAAGGACTCCAGCATTTACTTTAAGATACTAATTTCAATCAGAGTATGGAAAAAGAGCAGGAGCCTTTTTTTTTTTATTTTTATTTGGGGCTTCTCTTTTGTGCCAGTAGTTAGAATTAATTTTGAACACTGGATCAATAGCTGCAGTAAACCTACAGAGTATTTATTTTTTTTCCTATGCTAAATTGATACCTTTGCAATGTTTTGTGATTAACAGGGCCTGAGGCTGTGAAGTAATGTGCTGCTGTTTTTTCTACTTGGGTGAAAAATAGGTAAATTCATAATGAAAGAACTGTGTGATGGGATTCCAAATGAACTTAAGTGAGCTATATAGTTTGTAGATTTGAAACTGTGGAATCATTCACAAATAAATAGAAGTACATGAAAATTGACCTTAAAAATTCAGAGTGAACAGATTAATCAGTTGACTCATAAATGTGAATCTTTTATTGTCACTCCTTAAAATTCTGAGCTATCACTGGACAAATGCTTGCAAATGGTTTATTATCCCCCTCATATCACTGATGAGACAATGTAAACAGCAGCCCATAGTGAGTCTGGATACTGGGATTTAAGAAGGACGGAGATGAGAGCCTTAGTTGGATGGCTCCCACACGGGCTCATTTGCTCCTTTCTCAGCCTTACATTTGCCAGCTTCCCACTGCCCCTGTCAGTAAGGGTGTAGCTGCTGGCCAAGGAATGCTGGGCACAAAGTCTTGTTTGTTCGTGCTGTGCCACCAACTTTGCAGCTACCAACTTTGGGCATCATTGATCCAAATGCATGGAGGTGTTCTGGCTCTGATCTCTGGGATCTTCACCTATTTCCAGCATCTTCCCTCTCTGCAGGGTTTTCAACCTCACCCTTCCAGCCCCCCCTTCTTTCTGACATTACTGTTTCTTTTTCGGGACATTCTTTTCCCTCTCCTCAGCTTTCTGGGCACCCAAGATCGTGTTTCCAATTAAATAGTCCAGATGCAGCAGCACAACAAGTAGCAGATGATTTGGTTTCCTGTATCTCTGTCACTGGACAATTGAAGAGATGAAGCTTTTGATTAGTCTGGATATTATAAAAAAAAATTGCAACTAGCCTGTACTAGTTGCATTTAGTAAGTAACAGGCTTCTTCTTAAGAGTCCCAAATTCAGTTGTGAAAATTTATCTCTCTGTCCCTATCTCCTACCTGAATGTCAACTTAGCATTCCTAATTAGAACTGGTTTTACCTAAAGCATTGGGATAAAGCAATAATTGGTAAAGAAAAAAAAAATTAAATTTATTGTATTAGGATTTTCCCTGTATGTAAAAAAGAGTGCTAAAATACTCACATTTATATCCCGAAAGCTTAATGAATTCAAATTTTCCATATCGAAGTTTCCCTACTTCAGAGCAGAACGAATAAAGAAACAGAATGATTGTACACGTGTATAGATTTTATAAAGAGATTATTTCTAGTCAGTATTAAGGTCCTGATAAAGAGATTATTTCTAGTCAGTATTAAGGTCCTGATAATTTTAGTTTAGTTTTTAATTCAGATTTTAGGATAGAGATCAGATACGGAGTCTTTGGCCTGTATGAACTGCCAGAACTCTGCTAACTTAAGTGAAACTCTGGAAACTCAAAGTGCATTTGATTGCCAGGATTTGAACATTGAAAAGAATAAAATGGTTTCCAGCTTAGTCCAGCTGAGCTGTACACTCAGTCATTAATTGTTATTGTTTAACCAGTGCTTGAAGTTTAGTAGCATATAGTTGTGAGTTACATTAATTTTTTAAGTGATGGATGCCAGCACTTCTTGTAAGTAAGGGCTCAAGTTACAAATTCCTGCAGGAACTCAACAGAATACATTACTCTTAAGTGCATTCCAAATGGGAGAAGGTAGCAGGAGAATGCCTGCTTTTCATAGCTGCAAGTTATTGCTAGTCTTGTGATTGATTGGTTCCTTCTGCCATGGGAGGCTGGATGCAAGATGACAGTGCCCATTATGTGAAGCTCTGTTACTCATAAGAACAGGATCTCACCTCTGCTTATAGTTCAGAGCCCTTTTGGACTTGGAACACAAAATGATGAAGTAAATAATTTTTCTCTTTCTGAAAGCAAGACTTACCTCTCTGATTTGCAATGTCTTCATGTTTTACTTTCCAGCTGTGCTGAATGATGAATCTGCAACTGAGCCCAGAACAAGGAGTACTAGCCATTAACAGCCAAGTCATTAACAGACCTGATGAAATAATCTTGTCAAAACAGTTTCAATGTCTATGTTTTGGTGATACTAGGAAAGCTTAAATAGATGATGACAAGGTAGCCTGAGAGTTAACAGTGTAACGGTGTCATTGTAAGAACATTATATTGCAACCTTTTCTGCAGAGTAATTAAGTTTTTTAGCATGTGGTTATAGCCATATTTGGAGTCCCTCCTTTTTTTACAGCACAGTTTTACGTACAGCCACAAAATTGTCTTCACCCCATCAGTACTCTGTCAAAGCAAAAGGGTAGCCTGGTTACAGAAGGTTTTTGTTACCAAGAAAGGCTTCAATTTAATTTGGAAAAAATATACATATCTTTCTCTTCATCAGCAAGGCTTTGAGGCTTTTTTCAGTGAATAACAGGAATGTTCTGAAAGTTAAAACTTTGAACATTAATGGCTATGTGAAAGTCTTCCTAGACATGTAATTTTAAGAAGTTGACTGACTAGATGGTAGGAAGAAGTTTAAAAGGAGGACCTAATTTATAAATCACTTCTTAAGGCAAAACTACTCATGGCAGATTTTGATTTCAGGTTTGCTTCTACAGAGAAAATTATATATACTGCTCATAATCCTCAGCTTTTTTAAGCCATTTTAAGATAATATATTTTTAATACATTATATCAATTATTAAACTAATTGAAGTTAACTGAGTTACTGATTTTCATTAGGCTAATTGTGGTTTTGGTGCACTGTTCATACTATTTGTAAAACTACCCAGTAAGTAAATGTAAAACTCCTCTCCAGTCTTCCAATTTAGTGTCATTGATGCAAAATAGAACTTAAATACAGGCATAACATTAGATTATTCAATACAATTGTCATGAACTTAGATACATAAATCCTTTGCTACATTGAGATTTAGACTTTTTTTTGTACTTATCCCTTGTTTTAGTACGGTTTGGTTATTATTTGTATGCTTCTAGAAGCAGCCTCAGTTGTCTATTATAAACAAAAAGTTTACATCTCTAAACTTCACATATATGTTATCAAAATTCATGGCTTGCATTTCTTGAGGGTGTTACAGTAGGAACTTCCTTTTCTTCTTCTAGGAGAGAAGTGCATACTCACTGAGTATCTTGTTTCCACCAGGTTCTTGCTTTTGTATTTGCTCGTGCAAATTTAAGCTAGAGAACAAGAGCAAGGAAGGGTACATTGCAGTTGGAAGCTGGTAGGGTGTGGTGTTCCAGTTTTGATACATATCCCTGAAAAGGCTCCTACGTACATAAATATCTTCTCCATGATAATTTCATTTGCAAAGAATCAGAGATGTTAACCACAATATTCTTTATAAAGCTGTAGGTAAATATGCTATGCAAAATTAATGAACAAAAATCTGGAATAGAAGAGCTGGGGCTCGAAACTCTAGATGGAAAGTCTGAAGAAGACAAGTTTAGGGGTGGGAAGGCTTAGTGATGTGTTTATAGCTGAGTTGCTGATGAGATATTGTAGCATTTGTAGTGTATTGTGTGGTTGGAGTTTCCAAAATGCTGAAGACCATGTCTTCACATATATATCATGATTTCATAGACCAGACAAAACAAGAGGAAGTGAAATATCAAGGATCAATATGATTTGCATCTATAATTTGATCTTATCCAGTTACTGACCTATCACAGCTCAGTTGGTAGGGCCATAGAGGTGTCTGCTGCCTGACTGTGACAATGTTTTCCTCCTGTGGCTGCATGCTGGTGATAATAGAGACCCCAAAAAACAAATCCTTCTTGAACTTGACAGATCAGTGATCTCCTTGGAAGGTGTTATCCGAATTCCTATCTTCAATATGAAACTAAATAGGGAAATTAATGTGCCTGTATTTTGTTGTCTTTGTAAAAGTGAAGTATACAAATGTATATTTGTATTTTAATAACATCAAAATATATTTTAAAGTTTTGAGTGCTTGGCCCTTCCAACATATCCTTTGATTTGGTTGGAAGTGCAGAAAAACATCTGGCAGTGTGCACAAGAAGATGGCTCATTCTGAGTCCTAAAGTAAAATCACAAGAAATCTGTTCCACATCTAAAATGTGTTCTGAAGGGAGGGTGCCAAGAAGCTGGAGCCAGGCTCTTTTTGGTGGTGCCAAGCAGTGGGACAGGAGGCAATGGGCAAAAACTGATGCACAGGAAGTTCCACCTGCATTTGAGGAAGAACTTCTTTACTGTGAGTCACTGAGCACTAGAACAGATTGCACAGAGAGGCTGTGGAGTCCCTCACACCAGAGATATTCAGGAGCCATCTGGAGCAATCCTGTGCCATGTGCTCAGGGTGGACCCTGCTTGAGTCAGGGAAGTTGGACCAGAAGACCCACTGTGGTGTCTTCCAAACCTGACCCATTCTGTCATGAGTTGTGTTTTCTAGTAGACCACAGAGAGCGTTGTCAGAGACCACAGAGTGAGCATTGTCTGAACAGTGAATTTGACCACTGTAGTATGGAAAGAAATAGAAAAATAATATATTTGAACAAGTGTTTGAAAGCCCATGAGTGAAAAATATGCCTAACCTAACATTTTTATGTAATTAAAAAACTATTTAATTTAGTTTCAGGGTATTTTTAATATGTTGGACTGTTTTATGAAGTCCTAGTACTATGAATTAAGTAAACTTTTGTAATATGCTTTTTTATGAAATAATCCTGAGAGAAGTAAGGGAAATCCTGAAATAAACAAACTGTTAAATTATTTGGATTGTTCTAGTAAAAACTTTTTTTTTTAAAGTGAAGTTTTACATTATTGGAATAATTGGATCCTACTTTTGTGATGATATTTTAAATACTTTTTTTAATAGATCTCAAGACTGGTTGAGACTAGAAATTTATTTCTCTGTGGATAATTTTGGAAGGGTAGCAGTTTTTTGCAGAGAAGAAATTGAGACCAAAGCTGAAGTCTTTATTGGTACCCTTCTCTAGTTAGTTAACAATGTTTTCTTGATCAGTGTGCAAATTTTTGGTTCTCTTTTCATTAGTAGACAAGGAACAAGCCAGGATACTTGGGCCTTTTAGGAATTCTTTTGAATTGAACCATTAAAAAACAGGGCCAGTGGGGGAGGGCTGTTTTGCTTTTGAGCGTGTGGGTTTTTTGTTTGTTTTTTTTTTTTTTTCTTTCTTTCTGTCAGTTGCAAATCAGGAATGTATTTCTGTTGAAAGACAAATTATTTCTGTCAAGTGCCTACATACCTATTGCATTCATCCTGATATTTGTGAAGAGTAAGCACACAAATAACTTGTTTAAATGGCAGTCTGAATGAGATCAAATGTTTGCATATGTGATTAGTATTTAACAACATTTGACAGGTATTTCTTTAAACTGATATATGTTTAAGATATTTAATAAGAAAAGGAAAATATTTTATTTTAGTCTGTTTTTAAAAGTGTTGTGCTGGTTGTCTCTGTATTAGAAATAGTTTTAAAACATTTTAATTGGTTATTTTTACAGTTTGCACTAGTGTCTTTAACCAGCCCCTCTAACTTTTCCAGATGTTACACTAGTTGCAGGCTCATGTCACTTGGTAAGGGATTGGTACTTCAAGAAATGCACAACCACCTTCCAGGCTGCCCTGCAAGGTTTTTTTCTCTATTGAAATTAGTGTATATCATTACATGTTTTGTTTTTAAGCTCTTTTAATGTATATTTTTAATATACATTATGCAATTAGTTCACCAATACCAATAGGCTGCTGGATTAATTATACCAAGCGATCAGCAGAAACAAACTATTTTAGATATATTTTCATTTACTTGTCAAAAAAAACCTTGCAGTATTTCTTTACTGGATGTGTTCAGTTTATTTTATGTACATGCACCTTCAAGGTGTAGTGACTCAAGCCTGTAAAGGAGTATTTTGAAAAATTTCTGATATTTGATTGACAATTTTGGTAAACGTTAATATGTTAATATACCCCTGTGTTTGATTAGAAAAATATTGTCAGAGATGTCATTGCTGCACGTTTGTAAATGAGCTTTTTCCAGTAGTCATTGTACTATGAAGGTATATCATCATTCTTTTTATCTTCAAAATATTATGCAGTGAACAATTCCAAATTCAAGGATCAACATCATAGTGGCCAGAAGGAGTTTTGCTTTGTTCTGTGATGAAGTACGTAATAAGTGAAGAGCAGTAGTTATGTTACTAATTCTGTTTATTTTTTGTACGATCTTACTGTTACAGCTTCTGCTACATTTGAAGACTTTCAGATCCGGCCCCATGCTCTGTTTGTTCACTCCTATCGGGCTCCAGCCTTTTGTGACCATTGTGGAGAGATGCTCTGGGGGCTGGTGCGTCAGGGACTCAAATGTGAAGGTAAGCTGCAGTGAGATGTAATTTTTCAGTTTAAGGAAGAGACTTTTCCATTCTATTTCTGTGTGTTGTGTCTAATGCTGCTTTTAAATTTGTTAGAGGCAGTGAGAACTGTCGAAGTAATTAACTGATTAAAGAACTTCTCTTTTTGACTGCTCTAAGGCATCTTAAATATGGCTCTGCAATCTTGAGTGTAAAATAATTTGGTCAATATGTGTTTTTAAGAAAAGGCTGCATGTCTTACTCTTCCCTTAATGATTCTTGATGAGCCTGTGTCTCATTTGGTATTGCATTTATTCAGATTATTTGGCTGAAGTCAATCCATATGAGGTTGTAATAGCTAAGTTTTCTCTTTTTGCCACACCCATATGACTTCTGGTAGACTGAATCCAATAGAACATACCATTTGCAGTGGGATTTCCTTGCCTCCCAAGTGGTGATTGTAGTAATTTCCTGCAGTTTGAGACCATAGATTTTCAAAAATCAAAGAAAAAATGCTAGTAGATGTATCTATTTGGAGGTGATAACATTATCTCTCTAAAAATCTGCTAGATTATAAGAGCAGAGGGAAAAAATTCAAAAATAAGGCTAGCGTTTTTGAATTTTTGTTGGTTTTGAAAAAATCCAAAATTATTTGCTTTTTTGAGTAATAAACCATAATCAGATGGTTTTAAATTTGTCTTTCCAGGATGTGGTCTAAACTACCATAAGAGATGCGCATTTAAAATTCCTAACAACTGCAGTGGTGTACGGAAAAGACGCCTGTCAAATGTATCCCTAACAGGACTCAGCACCACTCGAACAGTTTCTGCAGAGCCCTCACCCAGCGTGACGGATGAAGCCCTTCTGGTATGGGATTCCCTAGCTGTAGAGGCCGTGGGAGGAGCTAAGAAATGATGACATTTCGTGCCATAGAATCTGGTTTTGCCTGTTACAGACTACAGAGGAGGGTGGTATGTAAATTATAAAGTAAGAGAAGGCATCTTGACGTAAAAGGGAGGTCACCAGCTTAAGGTATGTGGGTTTAAGGTATGTGTCACTTCTGATGCTCCCAGGAGTCTCCTCATTTGTCAAAAATTAGGTTATTTTTAAGATCTAAAACTGCAACCCGTGCTAATACAAGCAGTTGAATCTCGGAGAATCTCTTCTGGAACTAGATGCTGAATTTCTTCTGTATTCAGACCATTACTTCCCTTGGCTTATTAAATAGGAAAGATTGGCCTCATTAGAACACTGTGACCTAGACACTGCAGCATTAAACTGAGTATCTGTCACAGTCAAGTCTGTAGTTAATTAGGTGGAGCCTGTGTGTTTAACATATTTCTGAGTGTTCAGAAGAAAGTAGGAGAAATCTCCATTAGATCCTTAAATGGCTGTTTGTGGTGAATGTATTTATATGTCTGTATATATATCCATAGATGTATATATAGATGTACAGTATACACAAAAGCATGCAAATAAATGGTATGCTTGTATATTCATTAATATATTAGTTTTCTGAAAAGAAAGCAAGTCTTCTGAGAACAAAACATTGATTATAGTAAATGACAATGATACCTAATTTTATTTTTAGCATGTTTGTTCTTTTTAGCACTCATGGTCATAATATACTTGAATGATTAAGATTTTTCACAGTGTATAAGTGAATCCACTCCTAAATGAAGGTTTTGAAAACCTTAAGGTTTAAAAGAGAGGAAAGAATTTATAAGTACACACAACAATTATCATGTTTTCCTCTCAATTAGAATATTAAACTTATTAAACTTGACATACTAAAAGGACACTATTGCAAATTATGTAGACATGGTGTTAGATGCAGTACCATCTACGAACCATAATTATGTACTTATGCTACTGATTATCATTAGTCTAAAGCTACTTGGAAATTAAGGTTAACATTATGAATCTGTATTTTTAATTGAAAAGCTGCATAAATGAGTAAGGTGCTTAAGTTCTGCAGACTACAGCAACAAATGTTTATGGATTAATCATAATTCTCAGCAGGTTATTTCAGAAATTACTTAGGCCAAGACAGAAAATTTTGAGGAAGACTGGCCCTAATTCTGATCTCGGTTTTTGTTGTTTTTTTTTTTAAATTTTGGTTAAAAAAATTGTATGAGTGAGCATCCTGGTATACCCCCTATAAATATTCATGGCACTGTACAGTTAAAATGTAGCAAAAATTTTTCAACTTGAAAACATTTTCAATTATATAACTGCATTATTTGCTGACACATTCTTATACAGAACACCTGTTTTGCAAAGCTATATATTTCAAACTGTTTGAAAGCATTAAAATTGCCAATGAAGAAATGCAGTAAGTGTCATCTATACTGCAGGCAATACTTCTCTGAAAACTTGTAAACATTGGTGTCCCTGTTTTGATGATTCAGAACATCACACATGCTCCCAACACGTGCACGCCCAAAGAAAATATATTTACAGTAGGTAAAGGGATGGGCCTAGAGAAATCAAATAGTTCTTAGTTCTCTTTTATTTCATAAAATCATGGTACCATTTACCAGATTTTTGGAAATGCTGTCACACACAGCTTTTATATGTCTTTTGTTCTGTTTAGATTTTTTCTTTTGAATGTATTTCCATTTCCATTCCCGCCCCCGCCCCCTGCTTTTCTTAAGTGGCATAAACTTTGCTGGTTCTCATGTACCAGATCTGTCCTTTGGACTCTATTCTTCTGCAGTGCTTGTGAGATAAGTTTTATGACAGTTTATATGGTGATGCCAATCAAACCATGCACTTTGGAATGCCTCTTGTTTTTCTGCAGTCTGTGTGAATATACTGAAAAGCATCAACCTTGTTCATTAAAGTGTATCATTCATTACTAATATTGATGTGTTGCTTGAATCACTGCTAACAAAATATGATCTCTCTTATATCTATCAGTTCTTCAAATAGGACTAAAATAAATGTATTTTTACCCTTAAATACCATGTAGAGTCAGAGCAGTTGAAAGAGAGTAATTCCTGGAGATCTTTGATAGATATAATTGTCAAACTCAATTGTTTTTCTTTTTTTGTTGATGTTGTGTGCATCTGATAGGAGACACAGCATGCAAGCCTGCCTTCTGGAAAAATGACTCTTAAAAAGTGATTAAGTTATGCCCAATCATATGAAATTTTGCTATTTAAAAATATTTGAGGCAGGATAATGTGGAATCATGCAAAATGTACCTATATTTAACATATATATATATTAAATGTATATATTTATCTTTGCATAGGGAACCACCATGCACAGAAACTGTTTCAGTTTGGGTAAAAACGTTTTCATTAGCCAATAAAATGTTTCATTTGAGCTGAGAATTGAATGGGGACTATATTTGAGTACAGCTTTAAAAATCTACATCCAAAGAATAAAATCTTCCTTTCATTCTTAACTTAGTAGTGTAAAACTCACCAACAGAAATGCTAAGAACAGAGAAGAACTAGGAGGCTACAATGCAACCCAGATCTTTACATCTCAGCTCAAGTGCAGTTCTTAAGCATTTATTCTGTAAAAAAGAATGAGAGTATAATGCGATCCCACATTCATGCTTGCTGCTAAAATAACATTATTTTCTGTCTTTTTCTCCCCCTTATTTCTTTGTTCTCTTTTTTTCTTCTTTCCAACTACCTGTCAGTCTCCTGTCAGCCCTGGCTATGAGGTATGTACTGGATTTACTCCCTACTATGCTATCAGCAGCATGCTCTTTTATGATTATCAGTATGAATTTGAAGGCATGCAGGAATTAAATGTGATTAGTAAAGTCCAGATTCCAAAGTAAAGGTCATAATTCTTATACGAAACAGTAATATTAGTTAACATTAAAATATTTCAGTACAAAAATGACTTTTTCATTTCTTAGGCATGAAAGAGGTCATTAGTTAAACTGAAGCCTATTTTATACTGGTAGTAACACATGGGAAGAAATTTTTAACTTCACTTTCAGGACTTGGGAATTTGCTGGAGTAATGTAGAAAATAAACATTTTATTTTTAAGCTGAACACACCTCACATTCAAGTGCTCACCGGCAATAAACTTCTGACACCATACTACCATTGGGGTAGCTCTTTCTTTCAGACTATGGTTGAATTAAAAAAAATCTCAGACAGTCTAGGATTCTGTATTTCTGTGGAAATAGCCATGAACAGTTTACAAATAAGTTACTGCTCTATATAGAAAGAGTGTCAAGTCTAAATAAAAAGAAATATTTTTTTTAAAGTGGGTGATTCATGTAAAAGTTTGCTCTCTTTGACTTTCACTATAGATTTTCTAAAGGAGTTTGGTTTGTGTTTAAAGTTTCAAAAGCTTTTGAAACTAAGAAGTATTGGCATCTTTCCCTTGCAGCATGTATTTGGGATGCAACCAAAAAAGAGCAGGCTTTGCAAATGTTAGAAATACAACATAGTTAGTCTGAGGAATATTTTGTTATGCTAAAATGAAGATTTCCATGACCAAACATCTATTTCTTTGAACGAAATAGCTTTGTTTCCTATAATGGTTTTGTTTGGAAGGGACCTTAAAGATCATATGGTTCCAATTCCCTACAGTGGTTAAGGTCATCTTCCACTAAGCCAATTGCTCAAAGCTCCACTCCCAGGGATGAGGTTTCTATTTCTTCCTAACACACACACATTTCTTACTGTGTGCCCCAGAATCCCAGCTCCACAGAATAGCCATAAGGCAAAACAGACATGCATATATAAACCACAGGTTTTTTGATATCTAAGATAATTGTATTCTAAATACAGTGCTGTCTGATAAATGATGAATCCACTGATCTGGATGATGATGGGCTATCCTAAAGTAGCAGTAATTAAAATTAGGCATGAAAGAAACCCAACTATTTGGAGGAAAAAAAAAATATTTCTCTTGTGAAAAGAAAATGTGTTACTTATCTATGGTTTTGCTTCAAAATATATTTATATGAAACAATAGATTTTTGTTTCTATTTTTTAATATATGTTTCCGTTATTTTGTGAAGTTTTATTTGTTTTCTAGAAGTAATGAATATAGTAAGGTCATTTTATAAATACGCTTGAAGTGATTTCTCAGAAAGTCTAGCTGAGCTTTGCTTTTAAAATAGGAATGATGTGTCTCATGGGGCATAGGTAAGTGGAATGTTAAATATTATCTTTTCTTTTTGATGAAGAATCAGGAATTACAGTTCTTTTTTGCTAAATTTAAAATTTAAGTAATTTTAGTTGAAAAGACTATTTATGTATCACTGACAGAATACAAAGCACCAGGTGTTGCTTGCCTCTGTAGATTTGTTATAAGCAGAACAGGCTTGAGGCTTTTTAGCTATATATGGGAGTGATTCTGCAGAACTAGGACAGTAGACTCTCTGGGAGGGAATTCTCTTGAGTCATAGGTGGCCATTTTCTCTTTCTTCCCTCACACCCAACACGTAATACAGATGCCTTTTTGTCTTAGTCCACTGAAAGAAGGAGTCCTTGTTTTCAGTGACTCAGAAATAGCCACTCTAAGAAGCCTTTGTTTTCCACACTCCTACAGATGATGCATCTCCTTTTCTCAGTTCCAGTCCCTATAGAGTTTTGGATCCCTCCCCAGCTCACCGAACTGGAAAAAAAGGCCCTTGAGGGAGGGAATAAAGAGCAGCTTTATTTATGGGGTGTTGCAGCTGAGAGCATCTTGGTGCCTTAAACCACTTCTAATTACAAGTCCTTTTCTAATGGCTGGAGTTCATTAGACTGGAGATCCTCAAAGGCAAAATTAATATTTTGTTTTGAAGGCACTTGAGTTAACTGTGAATTAATACTGTTCTGTTATGTTTTGTTCTTGTTACCCTCAAGTTATCTTTCTATTCTCCAGTGATACACACTGCACATTCCTCTCTGTCTGAATGGGAACTTACTTTCAGTGTACCCATATGTTTAATAAAAACCCCTGTGCTGTTTTGGATAGAGCTCCTGGAGACTGCTCCAAAATCTAGAGTTTATTTGAAAATAATAGAAGGTGAAATAGAGGCTTTGAGTAATTAAACCAATCCTAAGTAATGTTCTCATTGATCTAGTGCCAGATCCACCAGGTGAATATAGGGTCATGCACTAAACAGAATTAAGAATTGAGAACTCAGTGAATCTGACATTGAAAGTTGAATATTTAAATAGGAATGTGAGTTAATTCCACAATCTTTTTTGTATTTTTTTAGTGTTCCTGCCTTTTCACAATAACTTAAAGTAGTTAGACATAATAAAGGTCAAAATCAAAAAGTATTTCAAATGTAGTTCTCTTTTTTCTTGAAGTGTTACATATCTAAGATATTCAAAGTTAAGCTGAACCCATATTAAATCATTTTAAGACACAGAATGTAAATTTGGACTGGCTTATCTTACACACTGCTGTGCCATAAAATAATAGTAGTCCCAGTACACCATGCCATGCACTAAATGCTGTAGAAGTGAATTTGTTGTAACTAATGCAAATTATATTAGTGCCTTTCTGACCTAGTTTGCCCCAATATGATTGTTTCAGAGGTTCATTATAACTAGGTAAAATATAGAAGGATGATGAAGCCAATAATTTCAAGCTATGAGATGTATATTTAGGAAACTTACATATTGCACCAGTTGTGCACTCAGTATTTTCTAAATATCTAGGAAGCTAAGTAGAAAACAAAATGCTAAACAGCTTAAGATGTACACATTCTGAAATTTCATATGGGCTGTGTCTGCTGATGTTTTTGAATGTAACTGTTAGTGATCCAAGAGGTTTTATGGGTATTTCACTCTTGGAAGAGGAGAGAGGTTCAGGTTGGTTTTGTCATCAGGTAATTGCCACTTGTTCTTAAATCACCTTTTTGTTGTCAGCTTATGATCCTACATCTAAATCACCTTGGCTTTAACTGGAGATTCATAGAAGCTCTGTGACTGTGAGAGTAGGAGTTCTTTAGGAGTGCATCTAAGAAAAATCAGGAGCTGAATTCTTGTAGTTTCTAAGTACTACCAAAAGGGTTTGCTCATATTGAAAATTGCCAAATGCTGCAGCACACATTGTCCTGCCCTTTAGTGTCTCTGAGACATCATTCATAATCATTTGGGTTACTGTGAATTGGTACAAGATCTCAGAATGATATTTTGTAGAATAATGGCAATGAACGCAGCCTTTTATCTCCACTTATGTGGCCCGGATGTGTTCAGTGGTGCTTTCCCTCCTTTCTAATATATAATCTTGTTTTTCTGTATTGGTAACATTGTACTGCCCCCAAACTTACTTCAAACTTTACAAAGTAGGTTTGTCTAGACCTCCTCTGTCCAGAGCCAAAACTTTCCAAGCCAGTGTTTGTGGTTAAGCCTAAAGACCTGCTGGTTATCCCTGATTTGGTAGGGATGGTATGTAGACAGTGACAGATGGGATACATTTATATAGACATGTGGGGGGGAAAAACCTCAAGATTTATATATGATGGGATGAATCAGAATGTGCAAAAGGTTTTGTATCGAATTATAATTTGGCTATGATACCTTTGTGTCATCATGTCTGCTTTTCCCCCTCTTTTTATTAGCTTTATTCAGCAGGCATAACAAAGCTACCAGGTCTGGTTTCTGATGTGGGCATTCTAATACTGCAAGATACTTCTATGAAAATAACTTATTAATTAATATACTCAAAATTATGAAGTACATGATACAAGATCAAACTAAACCTAATATTTTTGAATGAACTTTTGTCTGTAAGATGATGGGAAAAAATCTTTGTTCTATGTAAGTCTTACTATGGCTGCTGATAATAGCAAATCCAAGAAAGGGCTTTTGTTTGGGGAATTCCCTGATTCTGAGGAGTCAGCATAGTCACACAATGCCTGCTGAAACCCAGTAATCTTCTACTGCTGCTTTCCAAAATAAGACAGGTTACAGACAGAGCATTCAAACCACTGTCTGCTGCTGTTGATGTCTGAGTAGAACAGCGTACATAATAATATCCATCTGTGGATAGTTTAATGTTAGCAGCTTGTACTGAAGTCAGTTCTTTGATGTGTTTACACATGTGAAAGTGAAATGTTTTTCAGACCATAGCTATCTAACTGTGGTGCTTGTAGGATTAGATCATACACTTGACTTAAAGAGAAGAGTGCAAGAAGCCTTGAAAGACAACACAGTTGATTGCAGTCTAAGTGTGGTATTTCAGTGTATTTAACTGAAGATTTGTTTCTTGGAATTCACTTAATTGCAGTCACATAGTTGAATTTGTAAAAGAAAGTCAACATTTGCATTGCATTAAAAACAGAGTTCCTGTGGTTACATAGATATCTAGCACCTCACTTGACAGTAGCTTCCTGTGAAGAAATTGTGTATGAACATATTAAAGCTTTATCCTCTGCCTTTAATATAGGAAGGAAACGCGTTTCAACAAGTCTGCTTCAACACTAAAAATGAAACTTCATGCAAACAGTTATTGCTGTTTGTTTTATTTTTAAACAGACATCGCTTTTCTCTCTTGTCCAAGTCAATAAAAAACCCTAGATTGTAATAGTTTATTCTTTTGTTGAGGCAAACATTCAAAATTATAGGAATACTTTTGTTCCTGATTGAATATGTCAGTGGAAACTACTCAGTGGAGTAATGTTGCAACATTTCTTAGATATTGAGCCTGCAAGAGATTAGCACTTCTTGTGTAAATTTTGAAAAAAACATATGTTTAGGAGAGTATAGGTTGTATAGCCTGTTCTCTCCTGAGTGAAGGTTACTGACTTCAGCATATTTCCACAAGCATGACTGCCAAAATGGAAGTAGTCCCTTTCTAACTCTTACAGAACATGAAGCTCTTGTGTAAAGTTTTGTCAGAATCCCTGGGATATATTTAGTGGGACTGTCAAAACATTTTAAAAGAAATAAGGAGAACAGCAGTCTCTTATGTTTTAGACTAGCCCATGCAGCTGGATTGCAGAGCTGGTCCTTGTCTCTGTTCCCAAGAGGCCACCTCTGTGTCCAAACAGTCAGCTTTTATTGCTTCCTGTCAGTATCTCCCTACAGTTTCTTTGAGTTCTGTGCCTGGAGGGAATAGATGTGAATGCTACAAGACAGTGAAAGTCATCCAGGTAATAAGAGCTGAATCCATTGATGGGGAAATCAGTACTTTTTTCAGTTTCTTAATTGCATTTTGGTGTGTATTTGGACAAGGTAGAAAAGATAGGAAGGACAGGAAAGATCTGCTGAGCTATTTTTACCTTTGGGGGACTGTCTTCTTTCTGCAATGACTTTACAATGATTTTATGCTTCTGGCTAATGTAGACAAATTGTTGTGTCTTCTAATAGCTTTCAACAAAGTTCACCAGAACTCACATGAAGGGCTTCAGTATATTCCAAAAATTCAAAGAAATTGAACTAGAAGAAGCAGCAAGGCATCAGTTAGTTGTGAGGAATGCCCCATGTTGGGGAAAAGATTGGCACATCTTCCTTCTTGGAATTAAAAATCCAAACTTTTTTTTTTTTTTTTAAATCAAAGTAAGAGTAAGCAAACTGGATTCTATTAGATACTCTCACAGTTAAAACATAATTGAACTATCTGGATGTGATCAATGTCACTTGCTTAGTTGGACAGGCCAGTATTCAGCATATGCACACATTTCTTGGTGTTTGTTGTCATTTGGAAAATCATACTCTTGAGCTGTTAAAGTATAGATTACCTTGCTGGGATGATTGTTTTAAAGGGCTGTTTAGTATTTGGAACTGTGCAGGCTGTTAGTTTCCATGGTGTAATCTGGTTAAGCAATCATTTCCTGGGAAGTTTCCAGACTTGCTGAGTCAGTAGTCTGGCTGGCTACCAGGAAAAACTCATTTATCTTTCTAACAAACCAGGCATGCCAGCTGAAGGAGAAGGTGCTTTGTGGAGGAGGTTCTTGCTTTTCCAGTGAAAATAGGATGGATCCTGGTTTCCTCTGCTTTCAGGGGCTTAAAATTGTGGCATCTGTCTGATGCTGGAAGTGTTGGAAGTTTGAGTTGAGGGATCTTGACAGAATTTTTGGATGATATTGGGAGGAGAAGCTTATCTTACAAGAGGGAGGAGGTACAGTCATCAGAGGGTGTGGAAGATGCTCCAGCTGCTGCTGCCATGAGTTGTCTGTCACCAGCTTCCCCTCCCCTGCTGCCTTTGAGCAGGACCCAGGGGGCACATGGCCTCTGGCTGGAAGAGGGGAGGAGTGGAGTCAGGCATATCAGCCTGGGCACGCAGGAGTGAGACCAGGTCCGTGAATTATGATTCTTTTCTGGCATAGGAGAAGGTGAAACTTGACTTTGCTTTTTGAGCTGAAGGCACTGTAAGTTGAGAACTGCTGGTGCCTTGCATGGAGTGCTATGCTGCTGGCACGTAGCAGCCCAGCACTGGTGGAATGGCAAAGAAAAGCTGAACTACTTTTCTCTATAAACTGGACTTGAAGACTGACATCTTGCTTTTCCAATGTTTTATCTTTTGTTTAGTATCCATTACTGCTTGAGCTATAGACAACATCTATGAATTGCTAACAAAAACTTAGTTACTGCCTGTTCAGGAACACAACTTGGCAGCCATGTGAAATGCGACAAACTAAATATTTCAGAAATTATAACTGTGCATTGACTAATATAAATTTTGAGGAAAAAGCCCTACCAAACAACAGGACAATAGCTTTAATAACAGTAACTCTGTTTGATCAAGGCTGATGGTAACTGTTTCAGGGTTATCTCAGAAACAATCAACACAATGTAGAGCATCTAAAATTCGCTTTTTGTTCAACCTGACGTTTTCTCAGAAACATCCACTAGCACATTAAAATTGAAAAATTTGCCATGAATCTGAGCAAGAAGTATAGCAGATAATTTGTCCCACACTTGTACTATACCACACCTGAGGTTTGATCAGACATCTAGGTCAGAACCAAAGCTGTAGGGAAGACTGTCCCTCTCTGTTAATCATAACTGCCCAAGATTAGTCTCAGTACATTGCTGCAATGCTACTGAAATTTCTAAAACCTGCAAGGCATTTGGTGAGAAAAACGGTCCAACCAGCTTTCTAAAATCCTTTAAGTATGAAGTCACTTAGGTTTAAGTAATTTGGACTTTGCTTTTAGCAGTATTCAGTTGCCAAAATAATTTTTGATTAGGCAATAATTTGGAAAGTGAAGGCAAAGAGTGATCTTAGAAAATAGGTTTAATTTAGATGGTATTAGTCAGGATTCTAAGAGAGATGATGGCACTAGGAGATGTTTGGATCTCTTTGACTGTAGGCAAGAGTAACATTGTCAAGAAATAGCTCTAGTATTAAGAATGGTAAACTGAAATATTAGTTTATTACAGAGGCATAATGAAAGCAAACACTAGAATTCTTTCCCTTACATATTCTCACTCCTTTTCAGTTAAACTTCATTTTAAGACAATGTTGCATCACTACATGCAAAATATCCACCAAATGTCCAGGTTCAAGAAAGAGACAGCAAAGGGTTGTGACTAATGCATTGCAAGTAGTGATTAGAATTAAGATAAAACCTGTCGGAATTATTTTATTCAGAAAGAAAATATTTACAATAAATTGTAATATGCCACAAGTAAAACTCTTCTTGTGGTCACTGAGAAGCAAACTCAGAACTAGGTCTCTGGTCATAGGGTAGAGCTGAGGTTGTAAGGCACTGAACTAGGACTATGAAGTAGCATCAGTCTGGACCAAAATTGTTTCTTATTCTACACAGGCATAAAACTGAGAGAACTGCATCTCTGTTTCTTACTGCTCCCTGTGAGCATTGCCTTGTCTACAAACACTGAGGGCTGTAATTTCCAGGTGGCTCACAGTAGCTGAGCAATGCAGTTTGTGCAGAATATATGGCCTATACTTATGTCCTGATGGTTTTCTGCCTCCATTTTACAGGCCTGTTCATGTTGACTTCATAAGACTTAGTGCAATCTGCCTTAGAAATATTAAGCAAATTTTATTCATAGTTAACAAATATTAAATAAATTTAATCTTAAATTGAGACTAATTAATTGTTTAGGGTTTTTTAATATGCATAAGTGCTTTGCAGAGCATGCAGATTTAAACTTCAGGAAGCAATAAACCCATAATATCAGAGTATGTACTTAGACTTTTTCCACTTTTATTTGTGATAAAGAAAAGACAGATGCTTTCTTATACTTCTTTCAATCTAATTTCTTTGTGGTGACCATATGTGTCTGGCTCATAGAATGTGTTTTGCATTCTATGAGCCAGGTACATATTTTATTTGAAAGGACTGTGTTAGTACAGTGGATTTTTATGCGTCTTAGAAAAGGTGCCTAATTCTACATTATAATCAAAGAATTTATCTTCATAGCAAGAAATCTATATGAACTTTGTAAGGAAGAAAATTTTTTTCCCCCATGGCACATACACTGTGAAGGCAAAGCCTAGAACTAATTCCTCAGGTTCTTCTGCCATTAAAAATGACTTATCAATTCCTCTTTACTCCAAAAGTCTCAGACAGAAGCCTACCAAAATGTATTTTTTTATATTTTGGTGACTGGGAAATAGTAATTAGATGGAGGAATTTCTACTGCATTGTGTTTGAATCTAAGCAGTGTTTCAAGTTAATGTCTACCTGATGCTTCAGCTATTACAGTTTTTGAACAGTGTAGGCTCAGTCTGAGTGATTTACTTTCTAGTCTTCAGTAATCAGAGTTTTTGCAGATGATAGTGAGAAGGTGCTGAGTTTCAAATAATCAAACGGTATTTTCTCACTTTTTTTTCTCCTTTCTGTGTTAACTGTGGGTGTAGTTTGGTGGTTTCTCACAGGCAAGTGTTAGGAGAAAGCAGTTTTCTAGGTGAGTTTTTTTCTGGGTTAATTATCATATGTATATCTAAATTAATTTAGTAGAGAAAATAAGGTAACTCTTTTCTTCCAGAAATTCTTTGGATTTCATGCCTTAGACTGTGTGTCTCTCATCAGATATATATACATACATATATACATACATATATACACACATACATACACATATATATAAGTATTTAAAGGGGTGTGTGTATATATATGCATATACCTTTAAATACCTATTGTGATCTATTGAGAGAGCAAAAATTCTAATAAATAAAGGGAATAGAAAATACTAATAGTTTTACTATCATTAATCTACATGCACATAGAATAACATAATAATTTTCTTAGTGTTTATACAAAAAATACAGCCTTTAAATGTACGCAGAAAATAAGAGGTAAAGATGGTTTTTATCAGAATGTAAAATGCTTTTCTGACAGATTTTAATGAGCATTTTAATTTTGATTAATCTTTTTTTTAATAAAATCCTGTTTCAGTCACAATGTGAAGTATATTATAGTAGTGTTGGCAAAAGTGTTGTTCAGTACCATTCAAATTTTTCAAAAGCAGTCTAAGAGGGTATGATGCATGTTCTATTAGTGTTTAAAGGCACTTACACGACTTTTTATGACCTATGACAGTGTTATTGAAGTGAGGGAATATATGAATATTAGATTCTTTTAAAAATTAATGCAAACCTCCTTTTTATGTATTTTACAGCAAAAGACACCATCAGAATCATACACTGGGCGAGAGAAGAGGTCAAATTCACAGTCCTACATTGGACGACCTATTCAGCTAGACAAGATTTTACTGTCAAAGGTTAAAGTGCCTCATACTTTTGTCATCCACTCCTACACACGTCCAACAGTTTGCCAGTACTGCAAGAAGCTTCTCAAAGGGCTTTTTAGACAGGGTTTGCAGTGCAAAGGTAAGTAAATGTCCTTTAGGAACATAAAAGCTAAGCATAATAAAATCTATAAATTAGTGTTTGAGTGGTTACTCTGTAGCCTTATTCATGATTTCCTCACTAAACTGTCTACGTGTTGGCACATGTACAATTACACTGGATTAAGCTGCAGTCAAAATTACAGTAATTGGTGTTCTGTAGGAGCTGGCTGCGTGGCTGTTCATTCTTACCCTTTGGTGTATATGCAGTAGCTCACATTTTTCATTCAGGTGTAAATGATCTTGTATTTGGCATAGCTGAACCTGTGCTTACAGCAGAATAGTTAACATAATGGACTATATTCTTCATTGTTTTCAATCTACAAAGTCCTGTGTGTGAATTGAAGTGTATGCCTGAGCCTCAGCAGCTCAGTGTTTTGGGGAAGTTGTAATGTAAGTAAAATAAGATGGGGTTATATGAGACTGTAAACCCACATTTTTTCGGTGTGACTAATGTGCTCTCAAGTCTCATGGCATTGTATACCTTAGTAGGTGCTGAAGTGAGTCAGGCCCCTTGGATCCTAGCCTAGATTGCTGGCTCACCTTAGCTGGCCTTAGCCTGTAAATACAAGGCATTGTGCTTGCTATGGGGTTGGAATGTTGGCTAATGGATGCTTAAAATCACCTTCCTTCTATTACAATAAATAATAACTATCATAAAATTAATCAGTATACTTTGTGTTACTTCTTTAAACCCTGCAAAAATTCCAAGTTGCATTAATTTAACTTAAGGTGTGATTCTGATACAATTTAACTAAAGCAAAATATCTATCAAAGAATTGCCTGTTTCAGTTCATTTTGTATCCTGGTGACCTAAGCAAATATTAACCTAATTAAAAAAAAAAAAGAAACATTAAAATTTATCTGTAGTTTGGCACTGCTGTGCCTCTAGTTGGTTTTTGGATAAATCTTAAATAATTACAAGGATATAGGCAACCTCAGTATATTTTTTCCTTCCTGACTCTTTGGTTTTCCTGGTGTGTTAGTAGCTTATGGCTCTTAGTTTAAGTAAAATATGTTCATAAGCCAAAAGCAAACAATTCCCATGACATCTAATGAAGTGCTACTTACACATATGAAAGAAGTAAAAAAAAAAATTGAAAAATAGGAAAAGGATTGAAGGAACCCCATGCAAGCTGTCGAGAAGTTGCCTTGAGATGTAAAAAACAAATATTTTCTCACTTAAAATTGTTGGCTAGGGTTGTCCTGTTTCAGTTTTTAGTCATCACTATTTCCTATGTAGTCAATCTCTTAAACTGCAGCTGATACACTGCAGCCCATTCGGCTTCTTTCACTGGAAAAGCAGCTCTGGCTTTGGAGCCAAGCACTTGTGTCTCCTCCTCACTCCCCTAGATGATTTGAGCACCACTTTGGCAGCTGTAGTGCTGCTCCACCCAGCTACTCTTGGAAAGGCTTTTTTCCCCTCAGAAACGTGCTTCTAGCATCTTCATCCTGTCCCTTCCACTGACAGGCAGCACGGAGCTCTCTGAACATATGACTTGTATTAATGGCATGATAGGGCTTATCATCTATTGGCTGGATAGCAGGAAAAAGTATAATTGTGTCACAGAAAAAGAAATAATTTGGCTGTATCCATTTTTCACTTACCAGACTGTAGATTCAACTGTCACAAACGTTGTGCTCCTAAAGTGCCAAATAACTGCCTGGGGGAAGTTGCCATTAATGGAGGTAAGTTGCATTAACAATTGTTCCTGCCATTGTTTACACCATCAGTTAAATAAAAGAGAAATGTAAAACTGTGACGTGTACAAGCACACAATTTTCCATTGCTTGGGAGTGGCCTTTCCTCTGCAATATTTCTGTTGTATGTTGAAGTGTGGGAGGAATGCTGTATCTTATACACCATCAGTTCAGAGTGTGTTTCTTCCAAATAGGTAGCACTGGCAGACAGGCTACAACTCTGCCACAGAGGTGATGTCAGCAGCAAAATGGCCCTGTGATAAAGGCTGGGAAATGCAGAATGCCAGAGGAAAGCCAAAAGCCACACGTGAAAAGTTGGCACTCACCAGTCAGCTAGAAACACAACATTTTCTTTTAATGTTAGGGGAGAAAAATGTGGTTATGGATGATCTTCCTGAGAAGGAAAAACATTCCTAGAAGAACTGGGAATGCCCTTCAGAAAAGAATTCCACCATTTACTGATGGCATAATACTAATCATAGCAGTTGCCACAAACCAAGTCTTAGTTATCTCTCAATTTCCCCGTGCATATGCTGCTGATTTTTGTTGAGTATAAAGAGGGTGCATGGATAGGCTTGACAGACGGTACTGGAAGAAAAAGGGAATGGTTATAGATGAGTTGTTGATCGCCTTGAAAATGTCACTTTCCTGTGTGAGAAGGGAATGAGAAGTGTGGTGAAGTGCTCAGTTTCTAATGCACATTACTGTGTTAAGTTGTCAGCCTAAACTGCTTCTGAGGTTAATGAAGTATTACCTTATCATGCATTCTTTTTCCTTTAAATCAGTGGTCCACTTTATTGAAGACATATCAAGAAATTCCAAAATTAGGATTGTTAACTATTATTTTTCATAGTATTTCTCATAGTAGTGTTACTGTATCACTAGGAAGTTTTTATGTTTAATAGGAAAATTACTACAGATGCCAAGTATTCCACTTGAAATGTGACAAGGTGCATGATTTTCTGGAAAGCAGATGATGTCTTCCTATTGAATGTCCTTTCTGATGCACCTCTCACTGGACTGTTGGAGTCATTATTATTTTTTATTTTTTTTTAATCTTGCACCATTTATACCTCACTTAACCATTAATCATACCACAACACAACTATTTCTTCAGGAGTGCAAGTAATGTTGCCAATGGAAATTCGTGGTTTGGTTTTTGAAAACTAAAATATACACCATGAGATGTTAATTCCATTCATAGGAGTGTAAAGTTTTCCTTGAGATTTGCAGAGAAAGTAACTAAATCTGCTTATAAATGATGAAATTTTGTGCACAAATGCAGTTTTAGAGAGGAATGATTGATCTAAAGTGGTGTGAAAAGACAGGAAGGAACATAAACTTTGTTTCTGCACAACTGAACTAAATGAACAAAATTCACATTTGTTTCTGAATTAGTCCTCCAAATTCCCTCTTTTCCATCTGAGACAGCTGTATTTCATCCCTCCAGCACACCCTCTCTGCCCTCTCCCCACCTTTGCTTCACAAGCAGCATGCTACTTTTGTTTGGACTATCCTCCTCACATGTGAATCTGATGCTGGGCTAATGAGAAGTGATAGTTTGTCTCAGGAAAGCTCCTGCAGAGTCACTTAGGGTGAGAACACATATTCTGGGCTTGCTCCAAGTATACTCCTCGAAGATTGCAATCCTGAAATTTAAAGAACTTGGCTTTTATACACCAAATAATATTCTTAGTATGGTATGCATAGAATCCTCATGGAACTCTGAATTGTGTGTCCTGAATGATTGATAGGGGGTCCCTGGGATTATCAAAGGCATCTTCATCTTGTATCTCATTTGTATTTTCACAGTAATTTGGTTCACATTATTTTCAAACTTAATAAACAAAATACAGTATCTGTCATTTTGTCCATCTGTGTGATGCATCTTCCCTAAAATAGTAAGCGAAAGAAGAGCTGAAGCACTGAAATTCCAAGTATGGTGTCATCAGTAAATGCATGATATACTAAATGTAAGGAGTTATTTTTAACCGATTGTAGATTTATTAAAAATAGATATTTTAAAAGTGTTGTAGGAATAGCAAAGAGAGGAGCTTTGCTATAGAGAGGAGTTTCATTCATGACTGAATGACTGATTCTGCTAGAGATGAAGTATGTGTCTCTTAATCACACATCAGTAATTTATATCCAAATATCTTAAGACCATTGTACATGAAAACAAACTTTTCAGATGTGCACTTCTAATTTCAGTGAAATGCCATCAATTCCAAACATTTTGCTGTCAGACAATTCAATATGCTTTTTCTTGTGTTACATTGCTTACAGTGCCTGTCAACCTCTCTCCACACAATTAGGCAAAAGTTGCTAGGAGAAACTGATGTGTTCCGTGTGATTTTAAGCTTACTTCACATTTCTGAAATACTGCAACATCCCAGAAAAACTAATGCTGTCTACCCTCTGACTGGACTAGTGATTTTATATTCCAGATAAATCCATTCACAAGCAACAATGCAACAAAAAGTTGTTTCTTATTCTGATCTTGCTTATGCATATCTAATTTGGAAACTGGAAAATTTAATATAATTTAAATATAATCTGGATAATGCTATTAATGCTATGCCGTAATCAAATCAGTTAAACCCTAAGTCTTTGGTTTTGGTGCTTGTTTAATCAGGGAGCATCACTTCAGTGGTAGTGATTATTGTGGTGCTTTGTGCAGGCGTCACAGGAAACACTGTTCCTGTGCAAAAGAATATGCAGTTCACATTATGAACTGTCTACTTATATTGTCTAGATGAGGGCAATAGACTTCCAAAGAGAACTTGAATTTTTTAGAAGCTTAAAATGAGCCAGGATGTTGTAGTTGGAGTATTGCACTTTTAGATAACTTGAGAAATTATATTCCAGACCTTCTTAGTCCTGGGGCTGAGTCTGATGTGGTCATGGAAGAAGGGAGTGATGACAATGACAGTGAAAGAAACAGTGGCTTTATAGATGACATGGAGGAATCTATGGCTCATGATTCAGAGATGTCAATGACAGGATGCCATAGTGACAATGGAGAAATGCAGGATGCTGATCTGGATCACGATGAATCTAACAGGATGATCAGGTGAGCTGGGGAGTGAGTGCACCTTGCATCTTCCTTTGTATTTATTTGTACATATCATGTCTAGGGCTCAAGGAGGAATCTACATGGTCACTATTCTCATTATATTTAGAATGGGGAATGCTGTTGAAATGCTGTGTGTTTGAAAGTGCAGTGAGAATACTTCACTGATTATATGCATTAGTAATTTAAGAGAAGCTTTATTGTTAAGTTGAAGTAGCATTTGAAAACTTACGCAAAAGTAGTTCTTACAGGTCTCTTCTCGTAAGAAAATGATGTGAAACTATTTGTGCATAAGCACTTGTAAATATGTATTTATTTATTGTTTACTTATTTTCCAGGGCATTCTTTCACTGGTTTAACAGTGCAATGCCTGGGCACTTAAATAAACAAACAAAATGTGTAAGTGGCTATGGTACAATCAGATCTAGATTGTTTGTATTTTTAGATGCCTTTATGGAAAAAGAAAGTTAAAGTAGTAATTTGAAGTAAGTTACAAAATGGATTAGTGCTTTGAAATGACTGTTCAGGAAGGAAAACAGGAACTGAGTTGTGCAACATACCTTAAAAGTGAATTAAGAAAAGAAACAATATTCACTTATTGGAACTGTCTGAATAGTAGGGAACCTAAAATGAATTAAGGTAATTTCAGTTGTAATTCCCTTGATGAAAGGGATCTATACCTTTAAGGGAGCTATACCTTATAAAACATTTTTCTTTCACAGGTCTATTTGACCTGCACTTTCTTCTTTTATTTTGCTTGTTGAGAGTTTCTCTCAGTGATATGTTCCCCTTATTTCTGTGTTACTGTCATACATCTGTTGCACTAATAGAAAGCAATCCATTTCAACATGCAGTTTTACTTCATGCAGCGGTGAACTGCTGTCACATATCTGCATGGATATGGTGCACATGATGTATAGACACCTTGTGTCATTGGAATATGAGCCTGTGCTTAGATCACGAAATCATTGTCACAGAAAATTTTAAATTTTCAAGTTTTATTAGGCAGACATCATTGCAAGTTTTCAAAATAAAAATACCCAATTGTACTAATAAAACATTTATAACTAAGGTGCATGTTTTACTTATGTAAGGGACATTCCTGTATTTCCAGTAATACCTCTCTGCAGTTATTTCTAAGGGTAGTTTCTGTATCCATGGATATTGTTTAAGTGATCTATAAAAGGCAAATAAAAAGTAAACCTGTAGTCAGTACAGAGAAGAAAAGCTAAATAGAAACTGAAGATGGTTAAATCATTTTTAGGCAGAAAAGAGATGTTAACTCTATGTTACATGCTTAATTACTAACTTTCAAACAGCACTTTCTGCATTTTGATGGGAATGGGAAAATACCAATTCATAGAACTTATTTCCAGGATGCATTACAGTGAAGCAGGGCCATCTGCAGACACCTATAGTCACAACAACTTTGGGAACTTAACATATTATTCTTTTCCTAGACACTATCAGCACTTTTTTGTTGGTGTTGTTGCACCAATAGCTTTGCTAGCAGGGCATAATACAAGAGCAGTGTTGTGCTCTGTTTTCACATACAATGCAACATCACTGTTTCCATTTCTACCAGAAATAACCAAGTATTCATGATTAGGACTGAACAGATCGATATTAGAGTTGTTAACTCTAATATCAAAGATGATGGGCTAGGTGGCTTCTGGTTACTACCAGATTTTGTCTGACAGTGCTGTCAGGCATGCTGTCACATTCCCATGGCTTCCCAGCTTACTCTGTTGGCTGAATGGTAGAAAGTTGCAGTGTGCACACCCCAAAAGGCAATAGGGTTTCACGTTAACTCTTTGAGGGTGGAGGAGATGAAACCTCTTTCTCTGAGAGGTTCTCTGCTGTGCCTGGCCAGGGTGTGTGCAGCTGGGCACATTTTCTACTCTGTGAACTGTCATCACTCCTTTGTGTGTTTGAGCCCAAGGAAGACCACAGGACACTAATCTGATGGACAGTGTCTACGGAGGTTGTGAGAGAGTCAAGATCAAGTACTGCTCTGAGTCATCCATAGCACAAACTTGAGCAATGGTTCCCACAGCCTAGCTAAGGCCCTAGTCATTTGCCCCTTTTCTTAGCTCATCTTTAGACAGATTTTTGGAAGAGTTTATGTAAGGAAGGTCAGACCTTAAGAAGGTCTCTGACATTCCCTTGGTGTAGCATTACCACCTTTTTTCTTTGTAATCTCAAGATACTTGGAATGCTGAAACAAAATAGTGTAAAAACCAGGTCTGCTAACAATGATTGAAATAAATGTGGATATTTTCTGTTTGTCTTTATACATGCATTCTGATTTTAAAGATTTTTTTTTTCTTTTTGTCCAAAGTTATCTTCTTTTTAAAAGCCTTTAATGATTTATTCTTAAGCCCTTCAACCAGCAACAATATTCCATTAATGAGAGTGGTACAGTCTGTGAAGCACACAAAAAGGAGAAGTAGCACAGTAATGAAGGAGGGTTGGATGGTTCACTATACGAGCAAGGACACACTGGTAAGAGTTGTTACTTGTCTTACAGTACATGCTATATTATAGCATAGAATCAAATTCTAACAATACTCTGATAATTTACAGTCACAAAATGTAAGGCATATTTTGCAATTTTTACGATTCCTAAAGTCCTGATTTTTATCATTACTAAGACTGGTACTGCTTGTAAGAACAGGAGACAGCTAAAACATGGAAAACCCATCTGATTATATCTGTGGCATTATCATAAGGAGCCAAATGTAAAATTATTCTTAAGGAAGTGAAACGTAACATTAAGGGCTTCTGTAAATTAGCTTTACTTCCCAGCTGCATGCTCTCTGATATCTTACTGCCAGTTGAATTGAGACTTTGGTAAAGTAGATTTAGTGTAGAAAAAGGCTATTTTCATTCCAACCTGCTAAAACATGAATAAAACCTTCAGTATGTGACCTTCAAAAGTGAACTGGGGTGTTATAAGGGATACTAAAAGAAATTTCAATTGCTTTAGGATCATATATATCAGCAAATTGCGCTGAATGTAATGCAGACATCAGAATGATGTTTTAAGTTTTTAAAATTTGTACAATTTCAACAGAGCTATTCCTGAAATAGCAGAGCATAATAAGAGGTCTGTAAATTCTAAATTCAATTATAAAGTCTTCATTAAAATCTTGTAGTAGTAATTGGATCTTTATTTTTCTCAGTACATCTCTTCAAACTAAAGAAACATTTTGGCAGTGATGCTTTTGGGAAATGAACATTTCATTAATTCACTTGTTTTTCATTGCAGAGAAAGCGACACTACTGGAGGCTGGACAGCAAATGCATTACACTTTTTCAAAATGATACTGGAAGCAAATATTACAAAGTAAGGAATATTTTTCAACCTCTTTTTATACCAGCATATAAGGACTAAATTGCTAAATTGACACTTACATGAAGTACAATAACAGTATAACTTCTATCTAGGTTTTCAGGGGTTTTTGATTTTTTTCTTTATTTAAGCTGTGTGTATGTGTTCTGCTTTTCACAAACAAGTCTCTGATCAGAAAGGTGTCAGCTAAGAAGGACTTATAAAATGTATGTTGTGGAAAAGTTTTTATATGAGAAGTCAAGAAGATTTACTTTCTAATGGAGTTCTCATGATATATGGATGGTCCTGCTTTTTTCTGAAGATACCTCAGTACTCTCTTTGATAAGTTCAGTTAAATAATTAAAGTTCTATTTAGTCTTGAAGAGAAACATTAAGTATTTCACCATCAACAGTCATCTGTGTCACAGAGTTTAAGGTTACAAGAGCCTTTTTGTTTGTACAAGAAGCATGTGGTGAAAGGCAACAACTGATATCATAAACTAATAAAATAAAGCTCATGCTGAAGTTTTTTATGTTGATAATCTTGGCACAGAAAATAAAATATTTTTTTCATTTTAGGAAATCCCATTGTCTGAAATTTTGTCTCTGGAACCGGCAAAAACTTTCACTTTGCTGCCTCAGGGAGCCAATCCTCATTGTTTTGAAATAAGCACAGCAAATATAGTCTATTTCGTTGGAGAAAACGTGGACAACCTCTCAAGCGTTCCGCTGAATAGCAGCGTTATCAGCGGCGGTGTTGGCATTGATGTGGCACGGATGTGGGAGATGGCAATTCAGCACGCCCTGATGCCTGTCATCCCTAAAGGGGCATCGACGGGGTCAGGGCCCAGCCTGCACAGTAAGTCTCTTCATTTCCTCCATTTCTGATAAGGAGAATCACATCTCAAATGACATTGCTCAGTCTTCTGCACGTATTGAAAGGATGTATTGCACAGCTGGTAAAGGCTGTTCTGTCATGGCTTGTCACTTGTCTTCCATATTATTTTAAACACCACAGTTTCCCATTCATGTGTTTTCAGTTTAGAGTAGGACATCTGTATTGATATACAAGGTGCAGATATTTTAGCAAGAAAATAATTATGAAATTAGTAAGGCTTCTAATTCAAATTTGTGTTGCTAGTCAGAGGGATGAAATTTTCTGAGTTCCAGTTCGGAACTGATAGATTTTTTTCCCATCCTGACTGTAATTTATGTTTCTAGCTGTCTGCAGAAGCAACTCTCCACTCTTTGGGTCACTGCAGCATAGATAGTGTCCTCCCTTTCATCATATTTGACTGTACAGCTGCCTCAACTATTGTCCCATGCTGAGAAGAAAAGAGCTCAAGTGTCAAGAGCAGCTATTCTAAGCACAACAAGGCATGTGTGTTATCCAGGACCAAAAGGACTGAATATATCTTAGCTTCCAATTTACATACCTTTGTGTAATTCTTTGGCAAAGGTGACAGTTTATGTAAACTGTTTAAATCTGTCTTGGATATTGATAATAAAGTAGCACAGAGCAAACAATTCCCCACTACTAGCCATGTGCTGCCATGGTTGCTCTGTACTTCTGTTCAGCCTAGGCAGTGTAAAGGGAATTTGGATATGTCTACATAATTTGGATTAGACCTTTTGTTGCAATATACACCCACTTTAGCACTTGACATCTGGATGCTATTAATGCAGCACAAAATGCTAATGAGACCACAAGCCCTTCAGAAACCAAGTAATACAACAGGCTGTGGCATTGCATCTCCAGGCACAACAGCTCACACATCAGATTAGATCAGCAATGTCCTTTGCTTTCTCCACTGGGATCTTTTATTAAAGATAGTGTCAAATTCTGGACGTCATTTCCATCAGACTAGTTGCCTAGTGCCCCTGGTTTGAGTCCAGTGTAGCTAAACAAATCACCTAAAATACTGGACTGGGCATGACAGCTGTCTTATCTCCCTCTTGGGAAGTTTGAAAAATTTCTTTACAAGTTAGGAGTTATCTTTGGGTTATATGTGCAAAATTTAAGGTCGTCTGAGACCTTTAGAACAATTTCTTGTGGACAATGAGGATGATAGCAACCTTCTTCTTTTGCTCAAAGTCTAAGACTTGTCTACGTCTTTGTCCATGCTTTTTTTTGTGTAAACACAGCAGTACATATATTTGGAAACAAATTGGCAATGATTAAAAACCTCTCCTTAACTGAAAGATCCTATGCCAAAAGCAGCCTTCCTAAAGAAAGGGAATAAGCCATATGAGGCAGAAGTTACTCATGTTATTTATTGCAACTAGGATTAGTGCTGATGGGTAGAAGCAAGTGTCTTCAGTGTATAATACAAGCCTTGTAGTAGGGGACGCTGGTTTTGAAATTTTTACTTTAACAAATGGAAAGTCATCATGAATGGGCTTCTACACAGAAGTAGGAGGCAGAAGTGACAGTGTTCCAAAGAAGCATGCTTTCCTTCCCAATATATTGTCTTTGTGTAATGCAGTAAGCTGTAGGCATATTCTGAATTTCCCCTCAGTAAGTTTGCAGTTCAAATGCTTATGACATGCTTATAGCATGCTAAGCTCTGAATCGATAGAAGTTGGATATGGTGTTTGTTGTATTAAAAAGCAGGTGCAAGGTTTTGTTTCCATTATGTCTGTTTTGATTTTTAAATTTTAATAATGTATGTTAAGCCAGCTGAAATCTATTTTACTTGTAACAGTATGCAGTCTAATTTGAATGTGTATTTGTCTTCATCTAAATAGCACTAGATATGTTGTAGGTGACTAAATAATTCAAAATTATTATTAAATCTGCTAAATAAAACCAGTTTAGTTGCAATTGTTACTTGGGTGAGATACAAGGCCTCAAAATAGAATGGGAAAAAGCAATAAAAAGCTCATAAATAAGAATTATGAGACTTCACTATTAAAAAATTATTAATGAATTGTATAATACTGATTTTTCACTACAGTGAAAAACTGTTGTTCAATTCATGTGTTTGTGGGCTGGTCTAATTTTATATTAATTGATAGACAAACAAGCTGACCTAATTGGTCGAATTCCTGGAGCTGTCAGTAGATACTGATGTAATATGAATGTCATTTCCTATTACTACATGTTTGAACTAAAAGCACAGCAATCTAAAGTATATTTTGCTTTCTTCCCCAGGGGATATATCCATCAGTATTTCTGTGTCAAACTGCCAAGTCCAAGAAAACGTGGTGAGTGTTCTCTGGATGCTGGTGCTAGACATGCTGTGATTAAGCTGGCAAAGTCATTGATCTGCTTTTCAAGAGGAGTGTTAGGGGAGTTCCCACCATTTCTCACTTACTGTGAAGAAATTAACAAACAATTAGCTTTTTTAACTTTTGACAAAAACCATCTTCGGCACCTTTTCTCGAGGTGCAAGAATTATGTATGGGTAATTTCCCAGGCTTTAACTGTGGATCTGTATA
Source organism: Thryothorus ludovicianus (assembly GCA_013397245.1). Taxonomy (NCBI): domain Eukaryota; kingdom Metazoa; phylum Chordata; class Aves; order Passeriformes; family Certhiidae; genus Thryothorus; species Thryothorus ludovicianus. The sequence continues at coordinate 41,322 of VZTB01008651.1, read as the reverse complement.
GGATGTTAATTAACAAGTGGACAAGTGAGGTGTAGAAATTACTAGTTCATAGAATTCGTCAACTGAACTTTGTAAAACTGACCACAAACCTTGATAAATATACCATTTCCTGTCATATCTGGGAGATCAGATATTCTCTGTTGTACGAAGATGAAACTCTATCCAATAAAGGAAGTGTTGCATGTACCATAACACACACATAGAAAATTCTGGGTTTCTTTTACTCTAGGACAGTTAGACATAGGTCACATGGTGAAGTGAAGCAGTCACACTGCTTACTTTCTATCTCATGGCAGATGGAAAAAATAGATACTCCCTGCAGCCAGCTAAAGCTTTGGGACAGCTCTGGTACTTGTCAGAAAAAGAGTGCCTGCTAGGGATGTGTCCATTTGATTCCTTACAAAAAGTAAGACAGCCTTTAAATATGAATTAGACACTCTTTTACTCTTTATTGCATATACTGATTAAATATCAGGAAAATAAAATTGAGCTGCAAGATTTCATGTTTTTCTTAGTCTCCCAAATGAATCTGCTAACAGCTTGTGATTTAGCCTGTGTTACAGCACTGAGAAATAGTGAGACATGAGACTGCCTCTCTGGCATAAATGGAATATTTTGCCCCTCTCAGTGAACCTGTTGAAGATTCATCAGCTTTTACAGCAGTTACAGTTACCATGGCTTGTAAGAAAACACACCTGAATTTTTTGGCAGATAATGCATTTTAAAATGTACTGTACTAAAAGAATGCTACTTCTCACTAGAAAAAGCAAATGAAATACAAATTTTCTTTCCATATCCTTAGGGCTTAATATCTGTTGTTTATATAAACAGGATATTAGCACTGTATACCAGATCTTCCCAGATGAAGTATTGGGATCAGGACAGTTTGGAATTGTTTATGGAGGTAAGGCTTTGGTGTGTAGTACAATTCTACTTAAGATAAAAATTTTCTTGAATGGGGAAAGTATTTGGACTCTGAAGTGTTTTGTTGCAGAAATTAGCTGTCTCTTGCTTCATTTAAGCAGTATACATTCAACAAAATTTATGTTTGTGTTTTGTGTTGATGAAGTAGTTTTGTAGATTAAAGTTTTCTGCCCAGAAGTAGGTCAGTATGTATCAGTAGCTTCATATTCTCTCTAAGTTCTAATAAAGCAAACCCTGAAGTGCAGAAAGATGTTCTTTTTGAGAACTGTAATGGATGAAAAAAATATTTTTCTCTCTTCTGTGCTTCTTAATATATTCCAATGAGGCATTTTTTATTGTTTATTTAGTAGCTTGTTAAAATTGTTTCTCTTTTTATTTTCCTATTAATTTTTCCTCTCTCTTTTCTCCTTTTCTCAGCAGTATTTTTGGGGGTGTATTTAGGTACGGCTGTTGTTTGATACAGTGTGAAGTGAGAACTAACAGATTTCTCACTGAGATATCTTTGACTCTCTGATAAACCTGGGACATGCACTGACATGCCTAAAGGCTATCACAAATTTCATTATTAGCTAGTGTGGTGCTACCAGTGAAGGACTAAGCCCACAACCAGCCAGTTGCACAGATTGCAGCTTACATATATATATGTGAGAAAATTAACTTTGCATCTTTACTGTTGAAATCTAGAGCTAACTTTCTCATATGTTTGTTTCTTAGGTGTTTAAACAGCTTTGGCAGGCAATAGTAAGAAAAGTTCTGTTGTCAAAGGATAGAAAGAAGAGAAATGACAGAAAACTTTTAATGTCTTATCTGCAAACCAGCTCTGACAATTATTTGGTTATAGCCAAGTGATGGTTATGGCCATTTGTACAACCCAAGAAAAGGGAACACTTTTCATAATTAATCATGTTAATTGATAGAGAGCTTTTTTTTATTAATGCAGGAAAGCATCGCAAAACTGGAAGAGATGTTGCCATTAAGATAATTGATAAACTAAGATTTCCAACTAAACAGGAAAGTCAACTTCGTAATGAAGTTGCCATTTTACAGGTACTTTTCTGTTCTTTTTTTACTGTATTAGCTTCACTGTTTATTTCTATAAATGCCAGATAATAATATAATAAATTTATCTTATAATCACTAGTGTTTTTGTAAAAATATTAGTATTTTTGCTGCTTATTTTCCATAAAAAGCCAAAACCAAATGTATCAGCAATGTCACTCTAGGAGTTAAAATTTCTGCAGTTTTAAGCACCAGGCACAACAAGAAAAATGTATGTTAAACTAATTTGAAATTCACACATTGTCATGTATTGCACCTAGAAATTTTGTTCCTGTTGACTACAGGTTAGGCACACAATTTATTTTATGAAATACTGAAACATTTTCTAGTTTAAATGGAGGTCTGAAGTCTGGATATGTAATGATAAAAGCTACTGATCATATTGAGAAATATAGTACTCTATCTTTAACAGAATCTTCATCATCCTGGTGTTGTAAATCTGGAGTGTATGTTTGAGACGCCAGAAAGAGTCTTTGTTGTAATGGAAAAACTCCATGGAGACATGCTGGAGATGATCTTGTCAAGTGAAAAGGGCAGGTTGCCAGAGAGAATAACTAAGTTTTTAATTACTCAGGTAAGAAATTAATTATGGACCTAGAAGGAGATTTGACGTCAATTATTTTCACTGTTTCTTATATTTTCCTTTTGATATAATTTACCTGTGTGGTTTATGAAAATCTGAGTAGAGCAGGGGTGGTAAAGTAGCTCTCTTTACATTACTGTACATTATCTGATAGATAATAAACCATTAAGAGGACTTAAACCTAGACACACGTAGAGCTGTTGGCTGCTGGGTGGAGGGGACATCAAGTTACGGTTTCTTGTATGGTGGAAGAATTAAGCACAAGAAAGGAAAGCGCTAAAAGCAAACTGTTCACGAACTACAAAAAGAAATTTGAGCCTCTTGAACTGCCCGATATCAAACCACTGCAGTTCATACTATGCACTGTTAAACCTATTTTCTTGTGCTGAGATTGGATCTCAGTGCTACCTGTGTCTGAGTCTGGATTCCATTATTACTTCTATTAATTTGATATGGGATTTGTTTGAGCTTCCTGCTGTTATATTCCTGTAATATTATCATACTGCTTCTTTGGCTGCCCAAAATACTGGTTTAAATTTAGATACACACATCAGTAGTGAGCCACCTTACAGTCAGAGGAGCACATTTCAGCAGTCAGGAAAATTTATAATAGCAGGAGCAACAGTATTACGGTGTTTGTTATTATAAATACCTTTTTTTGGAGTAGAACTTAACAGGTTTCCCAGTTTCCAGGCTTTAATGGGCAAAACTGCCACCAGCTTTAGAATCTGATTTCTTCTGTTCACAGGTTCATTCAGCCTCCCCACCTTTCACTGCTCTCATACAGCAGCAAATTTTGTCAGCCCCCGACCAAACACAAGGAATTGAGTTAAAGCCACATGAAAAGGATGGATATCTGTTACACTGTTGCTATATTTATGTGTATGTAACAGAACAGAAATACATACAACACCCTCCATTCTTTCAATTGGATCATGTAATATTTCTGTGAATTTTTTTTAGTTAAATCTAGATATGAAAGGGCATTCTGCAAATGTTACTACATTCAAAGATTTCATGCACAAAAATGTAAACAAATACTTAGAACTCAGTTTGTAAACTCCTGGAGAGGGAAAAATCATATTTGATGCAGTGAAACATTAAGAAAACTTAAACCACAACATTTTGGTTTTTGTTGGGCTTTTCTTTTTCATTGTAGACATTCTTGTAAAAGGTACATTCTTGCTGGATTGTTTTTCTTCACACCAGTCCTTGCTTCTCTGGTCACTCATTCTGTTCAAACAATATAAAATAACCAAGCATGATTTGATTTGTTTATTCACAGATCTTGGTTGCTTTAAGACATCTTCATTTCAAAAATATTGTTCATTGTGACCTCAAACCAGAAAATGTGTTACTGGCATCAGCTGATCCTTTCCCACAGGCAAGTAGAAAATGCCCTTTATTAAGACAAATTGTTCTAATTTATAAGTTTTAGCAATGCTTATGTAAAAATTATTAGTGACCTGTCTGCACAGAATTTTTAAGTAAGAAAAGGTTGATCACCTATTCAAACCACTTCATAAAGAAGTTATGTTTGAAAATCCTCGACTCTTGTCATTTGTCAGAAATACTGAACTAGATTTTCAAGTGTGACATAGGTACTTGTGTGATCATTCCTAATTTGCTCACTATTACAGCACAAATTACTTGTCTGGTTGATTTACTCCAGAAAGAAAGTTATTTTTCTGAAAGTTGGGCTCTGAAGAACAAGAGCTTCTTTAATTCTGTGTATTTAAATGCCATGTATCACAGGATAATTAAAAATACATTCTGATTGGTTATATTTCTCATTAAAAGGTATTTTTATCAGCTTCTGTTACCTTCAGTCTACAGAGTTCATCTATAATGTCCATCAGTTGCCCATATTCAAAATGAGTACTATTGATAATTTTTAAATAATATCAGTATAAATAATTGAAAGGGAAGGATCTATAGTGAGTTGTTTAAATTGAGAATTTTCAAGCCACTTAATCTGTTACTTTGTAGAACTCAGACGAAGAAGTTTGCAGAGGGGTGGAGTACAGCTAGATCCAGAATAAAATAAAAGTGGAAGTTTAAGAACTAAATTTTGTTGTGTTACTTGTTTTAGGAAAAAGCCACTGGTAAAACAATTTTTCTGTCTGCCATGTTCTTATGCTATGAATAAGTATTACTATATATTACTACTTTCATCAGGAACCTGAGCTGTTTAGTCTATCCTAACGTTGTTTTATTCATGGAATGAAGTGAAGGAACAGAAGAGATACTATGGAACTGGTATTCTGCTCTACTGTTTCAGTGGAATAAGAATATTCCTCTCAAAGAGGAGCTTAAAAATAATACCCTTGAAGGAACAGTAGAGATGCATCTTGCAACTAAGGAATGATAAAAGTTCATCAACTATAAAGATAATGTATGTCTTACTATAGCATTTTTCATTAAACAGGTAAAACTTTGTGACTTTGGCTTTGCCCGAATCATTGGAGAGAAATCATTTAGGCGTTCAGTTGTAGGAACTCCAGCCTACCTTGCTCCAGAGGTTCTGAGAAACAAAGGCTATAACAGATCTCTGGATATGTGGTCAGTGGGTGTCATCATTTATGTAAGCCTCAGTGGTACCTTTCCGTTCAATGAAGATGAAGACATACATGACCAAATCCAGAATGCTGCTTTCATGTATCCACCTAATCCATGGAAGGAAATTTCTCTTGAAGGTAATACCTGTTTGTGGCTGTTCTTATATAAGTGCTAAAAAGAGTAGATGTATTTTGCTTTTATATATTTTTTTTCCTGTATATAACAGAATTAAAAAAAAAAAATCCAGTAATGTAATGTGTCTGGTTTGTGCTATCAGCTGCTTTAGACATCTCCTACAGATCATGTATAGACTACATATGGTGTAATCTTCTAGCCTGGGATCTCTCCAGGAGGTGTTGAAGGAGGCACATAACCACCTACAGATGAGATTGCTGTAGAATCTGTGGGGAGCTTAAGCTGCTGTAATTGGTCTTGTGTACATTTATTTATGTACCTCATCATTCAGCTCTATTTCATCTGCAGTCTGTTTCTTGTTCTACTTGTCCCAGTAATTGAGTTTGGTTTCAATAGGATGCTGTACTCTGATATCTTTGTGTGGAGAAGATAAAAGTGAACAGTTCCATAGATGAGATTTCAGGAACAGTGTGAGAAAATGTCATACAAGAGACTTTATGCAGGGGGAAAAGGCTTGGAGATAACTGTGAGACCTTTGAAACTCGAGTTCTGGTCAATGGCATCAAAGACTTTTGATAAAAAACAAACGAACAATGTGACTAGTTCACTAGGAACATCTTTAAAGAAGGTAAATTGGTTCTATTAAAATGTGTCTAAATGCCCAACTAAGTAGGGCATTTAAAAAAATAGGCTCTTCTGGTTTCACTAACATTTCCATGTACATAACATTTTCAGGCAACTTGAATTTCTTTGGATTTTTTTTTAGTCCAAATTCTGCAGGATTGTAAGTCTTAAAGAAAGGAAATATTATAAGCATCAGATTCTTATATCCTTTCCTGAAGTGTAATATAGGCCAAACTGAATTAAAATATTAGCATTTATAATTTCTGTTATTTAGATACAGTACTGTTTTTCTGATTTTCAGGTGATAGGTTTAACATACCTGTTAAGCATAGTTTAGAGCAGTGTGCCTAATGCTTACTATAATATATATTACAGCCATGTGAGATTCTCTTCTGAAAATGCTCTGAGAGCATTGTTTGTTATTTTATCTCAGTGGCAGATGAAGTTTGAAATCTGTTGGAGAAAAAAACAGCTATAAATCTGCACAATTACACACTGAAGTTCTCCTGAACCTCCACACACTTTGATATGTAAGCTGACAGAATCTGTTGGCAGCAATGCTTTATCTGTCGCTAGAGATAAGCAAACAGCAATCAACACAGGGGAAGCTGCAAGAAATTGTCTCCCACAAGTTTCTACTGTGGTAGACAGAAGATCAATTTTTGTACTCGGAGGTGAAGATTCAGAGAGCACCTACAAAATACTCACCTACTTGGGTGTTATCTCTCCATTTGTATAATCACAGCCTTCATTAAGAGTTGATGGATACCAGGCTGCAAGCTTGCAGAAGGGAGGGAAACACACTTTAACAAATTACTAAATTAAAATCTGCTTATACATTGTGGGTTTATTATGCATTTTGGATTGCTAGGTGATGAACCACTCGATTGTGCTAAAAGAAAGCCTGGGAAATGTCTGAAGAGATTTCATTACACCTAACACAGAGAGCTGAAGTCTGGATCACTGTCCAAGTATTACTTGATAAGGCTGATTTTTAGAGCTCAAATTTGAACTCAAATTCCATATTACTTAGGGAAGACAAAGGAATGTATTTCTCATGTCCTACACCACTGCTGCACATCAGGAGCTGCCCCTGCAGACAGTTTCTGTTACCTCTGACAGTGCAGCATGGTTAAAATGCAAACCTGTCCTGGTCTTCTGATCTGGATTACAGCTCTGAAGAGTGCTGTGTTAATGCCACATATGATTGAATCATTTAGGGGAGAAAAACAGATTATTTTAAAGGTTTTATGAAGGAACTTCTGCATGCCTGTTGCAAAGATTGGTGCCTAGGAAAGGTGAACAGCAGTTAGACTGTGTCTTGTGTCTTGTCCACAATTCTTACTGTGAATCAGAGAGCCAAATATCTGAAACTTCTTGCAACTTCAAGCTCTCTTCAGACCATTGCTCATGTAAAAATTTTAACAGTAGCTAAATATAGTTATTGCCATCTTCTATTTTTATTGTAATCAGAGAGGAAAAAGTGTGTTTTTCTTTGAATTAAACAGATAGTGCAGCAATTAGAGTGAATTATGCTGTGTTTAGCACCACTTTGGTTTTAGTGCACACTACATGCTTTTCCTAATACTTGCTAAACAACAGCATATTAATTTGTGAGCTGAAAGGCAGAGGGTAGCAAAACTTTAAAAGAAAAAAAAAAGAGACTGATCATATGTAAATACTGTATCTGGATAAGTAAAAATAGTGGTAAAGTAGCCTAAATATTCCCATTATATATTATTTAGTCAATTACTGGTTTTATAAGAAAAATTGGATTTTAAAATTTTAAATTGCAGTGATGGGGTGGTAAATTCATAAAAAAAAATGACCCGTAACAGTTAGGTCATGGTAATATAAATAATATACTTAAAGTCTGACAGAGTCTGAGGAAAAGCACATGGAGATAAGTCATATTTTGGAGGAAAAAATGTGTCATATTTTGCAATATTCTGGTCTGTGTTAGTTTATTTTCTTGATAGTTACTTTTTCTGTAGCATATTCTAGAAATTCTTAAAATAAAAATCTGCAGACCCGAGCCAAGGCAAAAGACAGAACCTATTTGAGGATAGTATTTTTTGAGTACTTAATGTTTTTAAGTCACCATCAACAGTTGTCTTCTCTGTCAGATACCATGACTATATGATCTAGTCATTCACTGAGCCCTCTCTTTCCAAAAATGTGTCTGTCTGATGTCATAACTCCTGGATTAATTTCATCAACTCTTCCTGATGAGAAATTTAGCTGTTTTTGTGTAATGTGTTGTCCTTCCTTTCCCCATTGAAATGTAACTTACAAAAACTAAAACCTTTTCATTTTGTAGGTCTCAGATTCCTCCATAGGGAATTCTGATTTTTACCTAAGTGGCTGCATTTTTACATATTTTTCCAGTTGCTTCACTCTTTTAAAAGAACATGTCCCAAAACTTGAGTTTGTTTTTGGATATCTAAATAGGATTATAACACACTATAGGAGATAGGTAGTTCTTGTGGTAGACTTTTGGTATGTTTTGGAAAACTAGGTTTTGTTAGAGACATTCAGCATTTCATTGCCCAGTCTATTTCTGCTCTGTCTTCAGTGTTTGTCAAGTCAGGCTACGTTTCTAAATTCACTGAATTGCTGGATGACAATTTGAATTTAATTCAGTCTTCATTGTGGCATTTTGCTAGATACAGATATAGAGGAACCTACTTGCAGAATTCTTATCTATTTTATAGCTTTAAATTTCACATGTCTCAAACATGGAACCTGTTTTCAACAGCTTTACTATTTGTTTCCAGCTTTGACTTCCCAGTCTACCAAATTCGCATGATCTCAAGAGATTTATTTTGACTTAACTTCATGTTGCAAGAAATATATACTGCTAAATATATAGAACTTCATGATGGATTTTGTCTCACTACCTGCTAGTATATTTTATATACTATGTCTTTGTTGTGATAGTGATTCTTTTGAACCGTATGATCCTAAAATGTGCTATGTCAAGATTGGAATTATTCATGGTGTGTTTCATTCTGCTGTAGTATTTTCATAAAATATTGAATTTATTATTCTGTTTTCATCAGCTACCACCAGCACAGCTATCATTACTAGCCTGATGGACTGTGATATGCACATCATTGATTAGGTGCTTCGCATTACTTAATATTATTAAAAAAATTTGGGAAGAAACAATGCAATTCCTATCATGCATTAAATTTGATCATGGTATCCCTGTTATGATGCTTTGTAGTCATAAATAAATCCCATGACTGACTTTGAACCAGTATTTATTTATACTCGTTACAACATAATGTAAATAGAAACTCTGAGTGCTTCACACATTAATGAGAAAGTCACATGAGTGAGTGAGCATTGAGTATGAGGAGGTCAATGCATGTTATAGCTCAAAGATGCTCTCTGCCTCTGTAAATGTTTAGCTAGCTGTTGAAAAGGAGGTCTTGGCTCTACTTACACATTTGCTAGGATAAATTAGTATTAGGAAACCTCTCTTAAAGGGTATAGCTTAGAATTTTCAAGGATTTCTTTTGAAAGTACAGCTGAATTTATGTCCCTGAAAATCTCAGCCAGCTGAACATTATTTAAGCTAAAGTAACTGCATGTACACTAGAGCATTTGTCAACATAGCTGTATTGACCAGCAGCAGGAAAGAGATTTGTGTGTATGAAAAAATTATAATAATTATGATCTCTAATCAATTAACCTCTTCTTAGAAAAATCCAGGTCTTAGGAAGTCCTTGACCTTCTATATTAATGGCAGCAGCTTGAATTTTACAAAGAATGGCAGTAAATGTAGGTAGTATTCTAGGTGCACTTTAAAAATTCTTAATCAATTATAAATTTATCATTAATTTAGGACTGCTTTTTTTTTTATATCCTTAAGGTGATTTCTTGTTTTTAACTTATGTAAAAGGTTTAAATCTGTAGGGAAGCACTAACTGAATCATATATTTATTATAGAGTTTTCTGATACTTTGTAAACTTTTGCGTTTATGTGTGGGTCAGATCCTAATTGAGTTAATTAAAAGTAATTACTGTGTTAATTCGATACTTAGAATGAAAACTGTGGCTTTGTCTGTACTACAATTGATTATTTGCCAGATTAATAAACTTGCATAACCAGTATAGACTCCTGAACCTCCTGAATGTGAAGGTTCTTTCCAGTGAATTGAACTAAAGAGCAATCTTCCCGAAATCGAAGGGACACAGTGCTTTCTGAAGTTTGCATTTGAATTTTTCTGTTGGGGATTCTGCTGAATGATCACCTATCTAAAAGGTGATCTACTCACTCTACTGGTGTAGTTAGCTAGATTATTGCCTTTAACAAAGATTCCAGCTCCTGGAACTTTGTAAGTCCTCAGCTGACTGCTTACACTATCACGGAAGGTAAACAGGAGCCCATAAAAGCATTGGAAAAAGCACTTCCATAATCCTCTCAGAACTTTCACTCAGGTCGCCTTCTTTATGATAACCTGGTGCATTCCCTCCCATAGATTACGTGCAGACCATAGGTGATCTTTCTTAATTTATTTCTGAATTTATTTAATTATTGATTAAAGAGGAATACTATAAAATTTTATAAGGCTCCTTAAATGTCTGATAAGCATTACTTTAAAACCTGATTAACCAAAAAAAAAACCAAATAGTGAAAATGCATAAAAATACTTAAAAATACTATGTGGTTACTACTTTCTCTTCAAAACTGCTTTATCTTCCTAGACAGACTATTTAATTTTGTAACAGATGATGTCCAAATTTAGTCCCCTGAAGTTGTGCATATAAAATAAATGGTAATGCCTCCCAAATTTTTATCTTTAGTGTTTTTAAGCAGTACAACTCAAAACTTAATCATTAAACAATTATGTGAGGGTTTTATTTTTTTTAATTCAGAAATTGAATCAGCATGAATCTTACTGTTCATTAATTTTACATTAATTGAAGCCAGACTAAGCTTTGTAAGAGAGTGGCTGTCAGGACACTGTCAGAACAGGATGGATTTTTTGTGAGTTTAAACTGAAAGAATACCCATGAACTTTCCACATGTACTTTAAGCATTTTAATTCCAGCACCCACAATGTCATTATTAAACTTCCTAGATTCTTCTTTGCTTTACACTACATTGTTCTTTCGTTGCCCTGCCTGTATCTATCACTTGCATCTTGGCTTCTGTTACTCAGAACTCTTACAAGTTCAAGAAGTGGCAATTCTTGAATTGCGTGATTTCCTGATAAAAAGTAGCAAAGACTCTGCTGTTGAAACTCATGTTTTCTTCCTTCACTGAACTTTTAAAACTCTGAATTATAAAGCAGATGAAATTGTATCAGATAGTTTGAGTTTCTACTTCATGTGTACTTCTCATGTTGCATTTCTGCTTATTTATTTATTTGTTTGTTTGTTTATTTATTTATTTATTTGTGCTTATTTCTTAAGAGACATGGGATAGGCAAAACTTTCCTGGCAAAAAGAACCTCAGATAAAAAACCTAAAAACAAACAGCAAAACTGGTTACAGAGACAGCAATATTCCAGTGGTGAAACAAGCAGATTATCTGTGTAAACTGTTCTCAACTTGATACCGACAATTGTAACCATCCAGGAAAACTGCCTTTTCACTCTCATCATAGTTTTCTTCCCTGCCTTTTTTTGTGCACCTTCTTTAGTGATTTTTTTCTAGACTGGTGCCTTTCTGGTCTGTTCAACAAGCCATTGACAATTTCCCTCAAGAATACAAAGAAATATGTTATTACATGTAATACATCCTTGTCCTGAAGTGAAAAAAGGGGCAAACGGGCCCCTCATCCTGTTGTAACTTGAGGGAGGTTGAATAGCTAAATATGATTTCCTCACTTGTAAGACTCACAGTCATATCTGCTTCCAGTGGGTTGCACAGAAGGAATGTAATAGAGACATTATCAGCCCTCAGTGGCAGGAAGAGCATTCAGTAGGTACTTGACAGTTACTGAGGCACATGCTGGGATATGTGCACACACATCGCAGCAGTTACCAGGACAATCAACCCTTTCATCAAGTTCTTGACCTGTTTTCCAAACTGAGATTCATAGTAAATGATTGAAAAATGAACTCTGAAGATCATACACACCCAAATACCACTGAAAATAAAGAATTCTACTAAATTCACATTAAGCACTGGCTTTTGTAACAAAAGATGTACTGATGTACTGTAATTCTGCTGAATTTAAGGGTAAGTTGACAGTGTTGCAGATGTTGATGTTTGCTGATACCCAGATATACTGCAGTGGGTAGGGGACTATGTTTTCCTCTTTGAAACAGCAGATAAAAACAATGCTCACTACTTTTTTGATAGATGGTGTCTAAACTGTCATGTATGACCGATTTTACAATCTCTTCCCCATAGCTTGGAACTTGAGAATGTCTCTTATGAATAAAGAGGAAAAAGATTAACTATTTTGGAAAACAGATGAGTTTTAAGAACTATGAGATCTGTCAGTAATGGTCCTACTAGATATCCACTGATTTTCTTATCCCATATACAGTTCACCAGAATTTGAGAGGGAACAAAATAAACACGAGTTAGAGAATTTAGCATTAACTGTACTTGATGCTAAAAGACTGAATCTGTTTGTCCACAACAGAAAAGTAAAATTAGGACCATCTGTTCCAGGAAAAGAATGGCTCAGAGCCTCTGGCAATACTTTCTTTGTCAAAAGTCCTGAGATTTATTTTCTATCATTCCCATGATTGCTTTGATTTCCAAGACAGTATTCATCACCAGGAAATCAGGGCTGCTTTAGTGGTAGTCTCCTATTGCCAGGAATAGGTTTGTCTTTCAAACTAACTGTATAAATTCAGATAGGCTGCCATGTGCATTCCCATTTTCCTGGACATTGTTTTCATTCTGCCCCATGGCAGAAACACACGTAAAGCCCTGGATGGCACATTGAGCCTGCAGAGAGGAAGTCTGTTAAAAAAGAAAAGCTTTTCCATATTGTTGTACAAAATACAACCTCAGAGATAATTGGTTTAAAGAGTTCTGTCCCATCTCATACTCTTAAAACACACAAGATGATTATTTAGCTCCTTTAATACCCAGCTGGCAACAGTATCCATCTGATGTGTTTCAGACCTAGTGCCCCTCAGTGATGCCGTGTATCTGTGTTACTTTCAAAACCATCTTTCCCTGTCACCATTATATAAACAGAGAAATAAAGATGTAAACCAGCATACTTTTAATATGCCAAGGGATAATGTGACGAAATGGAAAAATTGTAGGAATATTATCATTCTTTGTGGCCAGTCAGTTATCCTGGAATAACAGTAACTTTCCACTGGAACACATGCTAAACATTTAGCACCACCTAATAGAATTTAACCTTTCGTTATAGCCTCATTTTTTCTTTTTTTCTTTTTTTTTTCTGTAATTGCATTCAAAGCTCGTCAGTCTCATTCCAGAGATTTTTCCAAATGGGTCACTCATTGCAGTTCCATGCACTGGTTATTGGCTCATTGGCCTAATTCCTTCAGGCACCATACCTAGAATGAAGGAGTTGGGTTTATTCAGCCTGGAGAAGACAAGTTTGCAGGGGAGACCATATAGCACCTTGAACTACCTAAAGGAGACTGCAAGAGACCTGAAGAGAGATCTTTTACAAGGGCATGTAGTGATAGGATATGAGGTAATTGCTTTAAACTGAAAGAGGGTATGTTTAGGTTGGTTATTAGGAAGAGGTTGGATGTTAGGAAGAAATTCTTGACTGTGAGGCTGATGATACAGAGTGGGTCAGGTTGCTCATGAGATTGTGGATGCCTCACTTCTGTGGAAGTGTTCAAGATCAAGTTGGACAGGGCTTTGAACAATCTAGTCTAGTAGAAGATCTCTCTGCCCATGGTAGGAGAGTTGGATCTTTAAGGACCTTTCCAACCTAAACCATTCTGTGAACCTCAATGAATCATTGACTCCAAAACCATAGAAATCATGAAATTTGTAAAAGAAGCCATCTCACTTTTCAGAAACTGCTGACTGCTGACTAGCAAGTAGAAACAATGCTCAGTTCAAAAGAATAGTATTACAAGGCTTGGTGACTTACAAAACCTGATTTCTCCACTCAGAGACTGGGAAGGTGCTTCTGTCAGCTAAAAGTGACACTGAAAGTCTCAGAAAAATATATACATATATATTGTTTACTGTGGTACCTGAAGAATACTGTTCTTGGGAGGAAAATGTTAAAGCTGGAAGATTTGGTAATGAAGGAATATTTTCACTCAAAGTGAACTTGCACCTTGCTGCTAAAAATGTCAGTGTGGGAAAACTCCATTTATTATCCCTAGAGCTGTTCATTCTCTGCCTGTTTAGAGAAGCATAGAGTGTAGAGATAACACACTCTCACAGACAGTGGCAGTGAGCCTGGTGCTGGGAGAGAGATCACAGAAGCCTTGAGATGAACTGTGTGTGCACAGAGCCCTCTGGCACATTGGGGCAGGCAGTTCCCCCCTTCTGCAGGATCAGCTGAGCCCAACAGGGCCACGTCCCTGTGTCTGTGCTGCCTGGGGCTGGTGAGGTCAGGGAACAAACCTACTCCTTGCATTCCAGCTGTGGCTTGGTGGTCGCCTTGGTTGCCTCTATGTGTCAAATCACACAACTGCAGACCTCACTTACAGGAGTTTCTTTTCTCTTGAGCAGGATCTGAGTGAGAATTATTTTCAGTAATTATGTTCAGTAAAACATTTGTAATCCCATTAGGTCAGGTTGCATGGGTGCCTTCAGATATGTCAGCATTGACTGAAATTTGTAAAAAGCTGGAGTAAGAAGGGATAACTGCCTTCTCTTTATAACTATCATGTCTGTGTGGCTCTGTTTGCATGTCCTAGTTGAAACAAATACATTTAAACTAACATTTTCCAATATTATTTATTTTCAGCTATTGATCTCATAAATAATTTGTTGCAAGTGAAAATGAGAAAGCGCTACAGTGTGGACAAAACTTTAAGCCACCCATGGTTACAGGTACTTCTACAAAAGTTTCCATGTTTTTACTTTTGTGTTTAGACTCTAAACATATAATAAATCTTCATCTTTAAGCACAGTAGAATCTAAGAAAATCTACAAACTTTAATATGTTTTTAGATCCTTAGAACCTCATGCTCGTTCACTGATTTACCTATGGTTTCTCATTAATTTCTGAAGTATTAGATTCCAAAACTAGACAGTCTCATGCTTTCAAAATGCATTACAAAACTATTTTATCATATTTGTCTACTGAGAAAATTATGTATATAAAAAATCTCGTTGTAGCCATTTGACTTACATTATTTTCTTGGCTGGAGTTTACTCTGATTGACTTCTTATTAAAATTATTCAACAGGCTTTCACTTCACAGTCATCACAAAAACTAGTGAAATTATGTGCTTTCCAACATTAGCCACATTCAACTGAATTCTTCAACTAAAAACTGGGATGTAAGGAATTTTTAAGATGCTAGCAGTCTCTGTCTTGTGCTCACCACATGATATGGTAATTTTTTTTATCCTGGCAGCAGCCAAATCACTGCAAATTTAAGGCCTAAGACAGAGAATTGAGGAGCCAGGGCCTGTCCCTGCATCCCCAGCCAAGGATCAGGGAATCCTGGGGACAGCCCAGGGCATTGGGTCCCTCCCTGGAGGTGAGGACAGGCTGAGGCCAGACAGATGCATCGGCTTGGTAGATGTCTCAAAGGAGCTTTGTTTACATCTAGCAAAGTAATCATGGCACAGGCATAGACCAGATGCATAATCCCCAATCCCAAAGGAATCTTTATCAAAACAGAAAACTGAGTCCTACTCCAGTATCTTATGGCTGATACTGTGTCTCAAAGTAGATGGTGACTTTCTGGTTTAGGAGGAAAAGGGCTGTTACTGCCCATGCTGCACCCCACCTTTCTCAGGGACATTTCTCTGGAGCTTGCTTTCTTCCTCTCAGATTTCCTGTCTCTCACTAGTTTTTTCCTCCAAGACTGCTCTTCTCCCTGGCAACCATTGCAGAATGCATTTGCTTGAGTCTGGGGACCAGAAATGTCTGGGCTAAGGTCTGCAGCAAGGATGCTGGCTGTCTCATGTGACAGGACAGGGTCCTTCTCATCTATATCCATTTCTATGGCTTGTATAATAGTGAGTGAAGGTGAACTAAGGTGAGGGAGTTCAGCAGCATCTCTAGCACCAGGGATGAGATTAATCCTCTGTCAAGAAGAGTCCTACCCTGCAGGCTAAGGAAAGATAACAGTGGTTATTTTTCCTTTCAGGGCAGTGAGACTTAGTGGTGTTCTCTGAGAGGATGACTCTAAGAAATGGACCAAATTATGTGAGATACTAGAGATGAAAGCTTTATGCATTTACTGTGTTTGGGCTTTCTGGTGCTTTGGTTATGTGGTTAGGATTGTGTCAGAATGAGACAAGTTAAAGGAGAAAAAAGAAAACTGGATACAGGATCATGAGGAGAGATTAGTCTGTATGAGGCTAGGATTGTCTCTTACTGCAGCTTCATGCATGCTTTGAGTGGGAATAAGAAAATAAATTATTAAACTTGTATTAAGCTTTGAAGAAATTAGAGGCTGCAGTGCATGATAGTCTAAACAGCATGAGACAAACTAACTTCCAGCCTTACATTTGGCTGTCAACATGGACTTCCAAACTACCTTAATGTGTAGAGGTATGCATTTCTTTGAGCAACCTAGTAATTGCCCGAGTTTGGAAAAGGAGTTTTTCCTAGCCCAAGCTGAATTTATGTTGTGCATCATTATACTGAGATGCAGATTCAACTGTCTTGACTGATACAGGTCACTGGAATATACATGTCTGATTCAAAGAAGTTTCTTCTTCCTTATTGATCTTCTGACTAGAGTGGGGAATTGCTTTATCACCATGCCTCAATGAGATATTATGGCAATCTATACATATCTGTACATTTTGCAAAACAGACTCTCAATGCTATACTTGTGACACTTCAATAAAATCATCAAAAAATCCTTCAGAGATGAAATTTGTATCTTTAGGCAGATTTCACATTTATATGTTACAAGATTTTTCCATTCTAGAGCAATAGGGATGACCCTTAGATAGTTGAGTCAATAGCACTTTGAGTGTTACTGGTAGCAGAAAGCAATACAATTTATTTTAGGAAATCTAAAATGTATACTGTTATTCTTTTTCAGGACTACCAAACCTGGTTAGATTTAAGGGAACTGGAATGTAAAATGGGGGAGCGTTACATCACCCATGAAAGTGATGACTCCCGGTGGGAACAGTATTCAGAAGAACGTGGATTGCAATATCCAGCACACCTTATCAGCCCAAGTGCTAACCATAACGAAAACACCAAGCTAGAAGAAACAGAAATGAAAGCCCTCAGTGAGCGTGTCAGCATCCTTTAAGTTGCATCCCCTATAATCTGTCAAAACACTGTGGAATTAATAAATACATACGGTCAGGTTTAACGTTTGCCTTGCAGAACTGCCATTATTTTCTGTCAGATGGGAACAAAGCTGTTATGCTGTTACACTGTTGATATATCTGAGTTGCCAAGACAAATCAACAGAAACATTTTTGTGTGACCAACTGTGTTGTATTTACAAAAGTTCCCAGAAACACTAAACTTGTTATTGTGAATGATTCATGTTGTATTTAATGTATTAAAACCTGTCTCCACGGTGCCTTTGCAAACTAGTGTTTTTCTTACTTGAGCCTCATTTTGGTAAGAGAGAACTTTCCCGCGAAGATCTCGGGGGTTTTTTGTGCATCGTTAGTATTGTAATTGTAAGCAAACTCTTGAAGAGTAGATAATAACTGCTGTTCTGTGAACAACTTCTACCATTTGGATAAAAGCTTTATTTAGTGTTCTAAAAATAGAAAAGGCAAAAAATAATGATTTGCATAGAATTGTACAGTTTCAATTCAGATAACCTGTGTATGTGTATTAGTGTGTTTGTGTATACAGATACACATGCACACAGTATAACTTCCTCTTAAGCCTAAATGCCTTAGTAAAATATAAACTGCAGCATGTCAATTGTATTTCCTCTTTTCTTAAAATATTCTTCTGTTATGAATATTCTCTAATATGTACATTCAGAAGCTAAATAACGTGTTGACTTTGTGTATGTTTTCAATAAAAGTCTTGTTAAAATAGGTTCGTTGATTAAACTTTCTGTTTAAAGTAATCCTGGAGTGGCATCGGAAGTACGTAGAATAAATTAATTTATTGTTAAGAAGACAGTGTGGAGGTAGGTGGGAAAATGCTGCTGGATAACCTCTGTACCTATCACACAAATTTTATAAGAACCTAATCGGACTGATTTTGTTCAGTCATTTTTGAAACATATAGAGGGAGTAGGGAAGTACATTAAATTCTAGTTTTTTAGAAATATGTTACTTCTGCTTTTCCACTGAGTTCCACTGAACTAACAAGGTATTGCAGATCTTTCTTTCTCTTCTTACCCTGAAAACTTTAAAGGTACTAATTGTCATTTCTAACAATTACTTAGATTACCAATGCTATGGCATTTAGTTTTAATAGTGAGAGACGTTCAGGCTGCATTATATAAACACTTGAGAGAGTGTCTTCACTGAAAAGCTGAAATTTATTTCATACCATGATCTCTCTTGGAGAAAAAACAGCTAATTTATAGGTATTGAAAATACATTGGATGAGAAGCAGAAATACACAAAGCTAAGAGCTAATACCCTCATATGGTAAAGCTCCACTGCTCAAATATTGGCTTTATGTTAGAGTCATGAACTCTTCATGACAGTAGATAAAGCCAGAAGAATTTTTCCTTGGCATTTTGCACTTCTGCTGAATGGTTAGTATGTACTATAGAGGAAATGAAGAAAAGGCATCTCTATTCAAACAAGAAAAAAATATATATCCTAGAAAATGAAAAAGTATTGTGAAAAATGATTTATAAATCTCCTTCCTCCCCACCTTCTTTCCCTACTCCCACTTCAAAAAAAACTAAAACCCTTTTCTGCTTAAGGGCTCTCATGGCTTTTTGACATGTTCCAAAGCAGCTCTTTTTGGGCAAGGTCAAATAACTTGACCATTCTACCATATCTATATTTTCTGTCAGGATGTTCTACAAGACTAAAAATTGGCTAATCATTGGCCATTGTTTATTTTTCTTTCGGCCTTAAGCTTAATCATCAATTGGCTGTAAAGTAAACATGATTGAGTACATTTAAAAGTAAGTCCACTTACAGGTGCACTGGTTGATTCATGGATATAGAAAGATTATATATATTTTAATATATATAGATATATAGAAATATTATATATATTCCATTCTATGAGGACTCCAGAGGTCAAGTCAAATAAACTTACTTTTCTAAAAAAGGAAATTAGGAGAATAAAAACTGCAACTTTCAGTGAAGGAAGAAGAACATTGAGTGCTTCTACTGAACCCCAACGTCTGCTGATTTCTTCCACAACAATGCTTAGCACGCACATGAGTTTGCTAAGCACAGACTTATGTTAATAAACTTTTTCAATCTCATGGAACACTTTCAATAAGCTGTTTGCCAATGGAGCAGAGACAAAAGTATAACTAAATTTCTTTCCTGAGAAACTTTCTGACAAGCTACTAAGCATGGTTTCCAAGGAACTCTTATTACTAGGGGCGCATTTCACATTTTTTTCCTCTCCATGCCTGTTTTGGTTTTGTGGGGATTTTTGAGCACTGCAGTTCGCTTCATCACTTCAAGAAACTTGTGCAAATATTCATTGCTTTTCAAAAAATAATCTGCCATTAGCCAATGTAATACATTAAAATTTTCCCTTCTGCTGTTCAAAAATATTACACTGTGAAATTTGAACCATTTGCATTTCAGCCAGACAGATGAATTCACTGATTCCTAACTTGTAGCCTAAATGGAAACTTGCTCTTCCAGACACATCAGCATCAAAGTGTACTGAAGCAAATCTGAGGTTGTGTTGTCTTGTATAATTTTCCTTTGTATTTTTACTCAGGAAAATGGAATCCTAAGCTACTCTGTGGTAATATTTCCACGGCCTTTACTCTTTTCCGTGAGGCCAACAGTTCCTGCACATGTATCATAGAAGCAAAACCAACAGTGATTATGCTGCATGTAAGTGTTGACCTGAGGATCTGTTGATGGTGTTCCCTTTTTTGCTACGCCATATCCTATGCATATCAAGCACATGTGTACAGATAATCATACATCTGAAGACATGTTTATTGTGTCAAAACTTAGCTGTGGAGTGCAGAGAAGTATCCAGCACATACTTGGAAGTCAGAATTTCTGGTTTATGTTAAGTTTTCACTTCTACAATCCTTGGTAATTCAGAAACAGTTTATCTAGTATCTTGTCCAGTTTAACTAAAACAAGGTGAGCAAAAGCATGCACTTGTGCAATTTGTACAGCTCAACTGTCATGTAGCTGCTCAGCCCCATCACCATCCATCCATCCATCCATCCATCCATCCATCCATCCATCCATCCATCCATCCATCCATCCATCCATCCATCCACCCATCCACCCATCCACCCACCCAGCCATCCAGCCATATCTTCACATCATAGGATGGAAAGGTATTCCTAGCAGCATGCCTTTTTCTCCCATTGTCTCAGATATGTATCAGTCCTCCTCATTCTCATTTTAGCAGGATCTCTTCAAAACCACTTGGATATTCTACTTTCCATGCTTTTCATCCTTCCTTCTCTTATGCTTCTGCACCTCACTCCTGAAAAGCCTTCCTAGAGTCTCACCTCTCCAAGGGTTAGAAAATAACAAATCCTGTTCTCATGCCAAGGCAATAGCTATCTAGTTTTTGTCTTAATAGCAGTCTTTTTTGTTTGAGAGATTATTTGTTTTACATTATTGGATAACCAACACCTCTTCTGTATACCTGGACAATGAGGTCATAGATGTGATAGGGAAAATGATAACAAGCTGATACAGATACTTGGCATCCTCTCAAATAAGGGAGAAAGGAAAAGGAAAAAAAAAAACCAATTAGGCAAATTTTACTAATCACTACGCAGGTTAACATCCATATACTACTTCAGTCCATAAGACTGGGTGGAAGATCGGAGTTGGGTAATTATGGATTATGGTTCAGTATTATTCAGCTAGGTGTACCAAAATATTGGCATTCTGGAAAAGCTCTACTTCATGTAGATACTCCAGAGACTAGTACCTGTGGTTGTTTAGCACCCCAAACTTAGCTAAACTTACCACTTTCACAGAGAAACTAGTTAGTCGTGTTTTTTCCCTAGAAAAATAGGTCATAATGTATTCAACAAAGGAAGTCAGGTACATATTGCACTGGCCACCTTCTGCCTCACCAGACCTGAACTAAACGCATCTGAAGTAAAATCTCATATTCCTGAGGTTTCCCATGCATATACTAGGTGGGAAAGAACTCAACCAAATCAAATGTAATTCAGAGGAACTCTCTTTGGTAGATCAAGCACTTTCCAGTGGTGACAAATTTGACGTGTGGCTGGGATGCAGTTTCACCTTGCTTTTTGCTCACCCAGTTTCTAGCAACTGGAGTGAGTCAATGCTGAAATCAGAGTCTACTGGGTGAGCTAATATTTGTCTGTGCTTCTTGATGGATCATTGCTTTATTTCGGTGAACAGGGAGCACACATAAGAAGTGTAAACCATTTTGCTGCTTTACTAAGCACATCCTCAAACTTGAACATCAACTGTTCACAAATAAGAATTTAATAAAAGTCTACTTCAGTTTCAGACTGAAAACTTGCTCTTTTGAAAGGTTCCATGAAATGAAATGTTTTCCATGGGCATCTAAGCACTAAGGCCCTAAACTAAGGGAATCTGTCTCTTCTGTGAGTCTGGAGAACCTGAGGCCTGACTCTGCAGAAGTCTGCCAGGCAGAGTGCCAACCAGGGGAGCTACAAGGAAAACAGGCATGATGAAAATGTGCCTTTAAGGCAAATGCCGAAATCTGTAAGCATGTGTGTGCTGCCAAAGTTTGACAAAAATTGGCAGATTCTGTTGAAGTATTTCTATCAAGACAAACTATTTTTCAATATAAATTTATGATACATTTGCCAACTATAACTTAAATAGTTTTTGGTATAACTTCCAAAGTGAATAGTGACTTATTGGTAATGACCTCTGATGCTTTTAATGGGGACTGTTTCTTCAGAGAGTCCTAATAACTACCCTCTGAAAAGCAAGTAGATGTTATGGTTCCTCTGTTGACTTAGGCATATAAAAACATGAGTTATTTGAGCAGTTAGGTCACTGAATTTAATACATGGAAACTTAACTGACAAATTCTTAAAAAAAATAAAAATTGACTTGAGGGACCTGGCTCACATTTACCAAGTAAACAGCTGCAGCAGTTTAAGATGTTACTGTCTCAGCCTCCAGCTGTTTGTTACTGGCCTTATAACAGAGCAAAAATAGAATATTTTGACTCTTCTGGCTGACACTTAGAAGAATCAAAGCACAGTTTTTATCTTAAAGTTGATTCAACCAATTGTGAATTGGAGCTGTGATACTTCATTCTGCCAGCTCTAGCATCTGGAAAAGGGGCAGGAAGGAGGGTGAGGGCATTCAGCTGCTGTAGCTGAGTTCGCCAGAAGTCACAGGTCAGAGTGCTTAACTGTATTGCTCAAAAGTGAAATATACTTGCAAGCATGAATCCCTGAGGGTTTCTAGGTGTTTTAGGATTCCTGATTTCTTCTGAAATAGGATTTAAGGTCTTCAGAGACTAATTAGGCACTGTTGAGATTTCTAAGCTTGCCACTTTTGCTCGTGGCATTGTATCTCTGCTCACCACAGAGGACTACTACGTGTTATGAATAGGAATCTTAATAAAACAATATTAAGGTGAATTTAAAAGCCCATGCTCGTGTAAAATGCATGTATCCATAGGTTTTACTCTGTCATCTGCCAAATAGAAATAACAATCAAGAATATTCATGGCACTAAGTAGTGAAAAGTTAGAGTAGGCATTTGGCTCACAGCTCCCCCAGATTAACAGGCAAAATGAGAACTACTACTAAAATATAATGACTGTAGTTCTGTAGTTTTTCTTAGGGAAATGAGAAGATCTAAATAAGCGCTTTTGATGTTCCTGGGTTGAACTTGACTTAGCCTTTATCCTAATGGGAAGTTTTGCACATCAAAGTTCCATCTGGAAAATGGGCCAGTTCAAAATTAACTGCATTCACTCTGATAATGGCTTTTTCGTATTCATTGTGGTCTGAAAACAGCCTCCCTTGTCTAAAAACTGCAGATGTATGTATATGCATATACACTAACATTTAAGTTGGAAGAGTTCCTACTAAACAAAGAGTCATCAAAAAGTATTTATTTAAAGCTCAAATACCCCTTCTCATTCTCAGAGCCCAGTAAAACATGAAGGAAAAATTCCAGAGTGTTGCTTTCAAGATCACTACATTTCAGGAAGTTCAGAGGAAGTTTTAGGATTCGGAAGCTGAATGCATACATAGATATTGGGAAGAGCAAACAGCAAAATTCCTAGGGATCCAGTATACTTGATCGCCTTTTTGCAACAATAGAGACGCACAATGTTTTTACATATTCTGAAAATTTATGACTATTAGTCCCTTGTCTGTGAAAAAAAAAACAACAACTCTTTGAGCTTTACAGCTGGGGTAATATAGGTTTGCATGCATGAACTGGCTTGCTCTAAAGAAGCTCACATTAATAAAAAATCAGTTTCAGTGCAAGAGTACCTACCTACACAGATAGGTATTATCTTGTCATATCTTAGTCTTATTGATTACTGACACTTGGAAAATGTAATATTCAAAAATATGCAGGAATGTACAATATTCTCAGTCTGCTCCTCATTATGTTTCTATATTTAACTACACTTGTAGATGGCAAACTGACAAAGAAAGTAAATGAATGACTTGGGCACAGAGAGCAGTAACCTTGAACCCAAAGCCAATAAAAGGCAGGCTTACTAAGTGATATATTCTCACATTTCCAATTAACTTAGATGCATCCAAAGACCCTTAGATGAGACGTTCTGTGGGAGGCGAAGGGTATGCTGTGTCCATAAAATGTGAATTATGATCCATTTACAAAAAATCTCTTCATCACACATTTGAAGTACTCGAAAATACACAGACTCCCAGTAACTACAACCAGAGTTGCCTCAGAGGTCACAGTGTCTGGAGGCTGACTGCCAAATGAAGGCACAGCCCTTGAAGTCCTCATGACAGGCGCTAGCTAGTCATGGCAGATCCATGGATTTCCAGCCTTGTTTGGCACAAACCTCTCAGCTCATTGCTAACAAAGTACTGTGGCAAAGTAGAATATAGTTTCATAGTATGTTATATATTAAACTTCACCTGTGCAAAATATAGAGCTCGAGGTAAAGAATGCACACAGAAAGAGACTTGTCTGTCAGTGATAGGAGACAGCAGTAAAATCCTTCACAGTGCTATATGAAAAAGAAGCATGGTTGCATGACATAATTTACTCTTGATCAGGAGGACAGAGGTGTCAGTGACTGTACTAGAAATATAATTTCTTCTGTGTCTTGTTTCCCAGCCTTCCAGTCAAAATTGACTTTGTTTGTCCCTGAAAGCATCTTGTGACTGGGCTCCAGTTCCTGGGGCAGGGGTCACTCCCTGCCCCTCCTTTAAAACCTCAGGGCTTTGCCCTTGCTTGAGCGAACCCTTGCAGTGCCTTTTTCATCTCACAGACCCACTGTTTCCACATTTACTGTAGATCTGCTACATGCTTCTGCTTGTGAGGAGGCTCAGGCAGCTTTGAGATCCAAGGAAGGAGAATGTTTTCCAGCTCTTCCACTCTTGTGCAGGCAGCATAAGGAGATAATAACTCCATGACTCTGGGAAGGAGGCAACAGTGTAGACAAGGTACTGCAGAGGATGCAGGACTAGTGTTATAAATGCTGTAATATTCTGCATGCTTAATGACTCTCTTATCACATATATTTAAAATCTTGATTCATATATTCCCTAATTTGTTTTGAGCAGACTTATTAATGTATTCATAGCTTTAAGGGTGATGAAATTAATTTATTACTCTCAATAATCCTCTTTCAATATTTGTAATCTTTTGTTCACTAAGCTGGGGCTTTTACCAGTAAAATTATATTGGCACAGCTTCTAAAGTAGACATATTTATATAAGCACAAAAGCATCTGCACAAACTGCAGTGGTTAAATCCCTACTCATACAAAAATAGGTATACAAGTATGACTAGATCCAGACAATATTATCACTTGAACTAAATTCTCTTAAGTAGCCCAACTTTACCGTTCAGACAAAGCCTTAGCTTCCTCTTTTAAATCTCTTTGCCAAGTAACTGTCATCATTTTATGATGCAAACAACCATGCATTTGCCTGAAACCACCAAAGTAATCTCTTTCGAGCCAAATGGGTAAGATCACAATTCTAGATTGAACTCAAACCAGTGATCAAAGACAAAAAATGCCAGGGCACTGCCAATTTTCTGAGCCATCCAGTAACCATTAGCTTATGTTTTCTGATTTGCGTGATAACTGTAAAATAAGAGCCTGTGTGATTTTACTCCATTACCAATAAATTTTCACATTTCGAGGTTTTTGCGGTGTGTGCGTTTTGTTTGTTGTGGTTTTGTTGTTTTTTTCTGTAGATACGTATGAACAACTTCGCATTCCCACCGCCCTGCCGACTCTACCTTCTAAGCCGTGGCGTTCGGCGAGGGCCCGGGCTCGGGGATGATGCGGGTTG
>VZTB01008638.1:0-24996 GCA_013397245.1 Thryothorus ludovicianus | reverse complement strand
TGGTGCATTGGCCGGGAAACGAATCAAATCAATCCCATGTCAGGTACTCAGTGATTTTTTTGTCTTAGAGTTCATCAGCAAGTTCTCCAGTCACACAACCTAAATTGCAGAAGGTAAAGGCAGGGATTGGAAGAATGAAGACCCTGAGCCCACAGTGGTTGAAGATCAGATACAAGGAACATCTATGGAACCTAAAAGGTATGCAAGTCCATGGGATCTGATGAGAGAGCCTCAGGTTAAGCCACTATCAATTACATTTGAGGTGGTTTGGTAATCCTGTGACTGGAAAAGGGGAAATAGAACCCTGAGTTTTAGGAAGATATGGGGAACTACAGGCCAGTCAGTCTGACCTCTGTGCCTCACAAGATAGCAGAGCAGAAATTTTTCTAAGGCAGATGAAAAGATAAGCAGGTTATTGCTAACAGCCAACATGGTTTCACTAATGATAAACCATACCTGACAAATTTGATATCCTTTTATTGCAGAGTTACAACACTGGTAGATAAGGGAAGAGCAATCAGCATCATTTACCCTGACTCGTGCAAAGCATTTCACACTGTCCTGCACAACAGCCTGGGGAATGAGAAGCTTGACACATCTTGGCAGGTGTGCGCTCACAGCAGAGAAAGCCAGCTGCACCCTGGGCTGTACCAAAAGACTGACCAGCCAGGCAAGGAAGATGATTCCTCCCCTCTATTCCATTCTTGTGAGATCCCATCTGCAATGCTGTATCCAACTCTGGGGCACAGAGAATAAAGACATGAACATGCTGGAGGAAGTCCACAGGACTTATGGGACACTTCTGCTTTGAAGAGCAGCCAAGAGAGGTGGTTGTTCAGTGTGTAGCAGAGAGGATTCCAGAGAGAACTTACAGCAGACTTCCAGCACCAAAAAGGCTACAGGAAAGCTGGAGAGGGACTGCCATGTAGTGACGGGAAAAGGGGTAATGGCTTTAAACTGAAAGAGGGTAGGCTTAGATAGATATAAGCAAGAAATTCTTTACTGTGACAGTGGTGAAGTACTGGAAAAGATTTTCCTGATAAATTGTGGATGCTCCATCCCTGGAAGTGTTAAGGCCAGATTGGATGGGGCTTTGAGTAATCTAGCCTTACAGAAGGCATCCCCATCCAAGGCTGGGGGCTGAATTAGATGATCTCTGAAGTACCTTCCAAAACAAACTATTTGGTGAATCTGGGCTTAATGGTGTCCAAATGATGGCAGTAGGAAAGACAAAGTAAAGAAAAAAATTACTGAAAACAACTCATTATTTTGCGGGAATTAATTACTATTTTTACTGGAGTGAATTATTATTTTCACTGTCTTGTCAATCTTTTGCCTTTGAAAGACATTATAAGCATGAGGCCAAAGCACTGATGAGTCATTTGTGAACAAAGATTCTTTGCAGTGATGTTCTGAACATGTAATTATGTGCAAATATGCACACTTCCCCACAGACAATTAATCTGAGGATCAAAGACTGTGATCACAAACTTCCTTCAAGGTTGCATTCAACTTGTTTCAACTATGCTTTTCAGCACACAACTATATTGCAGGTTACTAAGTCACAAAGTAGTGCTACTAGCAGCAATGCTGCTCCTAGAGTCACACTGCCTTACATTAATGAACCTTGAAAATGAGTTTATAAACCCTGGCAAGAAGATGAATGAAAAGACAAAGGCCATCAGTAGCAGTAGCTGATGCTTTCCCAAGGCAGCAACTTCAAGTATGAATTGTCTCTTTAGTCCTCACTCCTTTTCACTATTCTTCTGGTCGCTGAAGAACTTATTGCTGTGCCATATTTCTAAGTAAGACATCATGAAGTGTCCACTCATTCAAGACTGCATCATGAAAGGGGAAAATATTCTTTTAGATAAAAATCAAAACAGAGGCACAACAAAAGATAAAATGGTAAGACCCCCTACTACAATGTTAAAAGTCCATTTAAAAATCTTATTATCAATTGTCCTTTACTGTGCTGCTCCTCTTCATTGTGTGAGTTGTTTGCAGCGTGGCAAGCTTCCAAAGCTATTTTCCAGGAGCTTTGCAGCAGATGTGATAATTACAAGATGTACCATCACAGAATTTTGACGTTTATCTTTTTTCCTTAATTTCATTTTTACTATCTTTCTGTTAAAGACAGCATGGATTGAGGCCACAAACTGCACAAATGCTGTATCTTATCTGGCAATCAATACTAGAAAAGGCAAAATTATTTAAATTTTCAGTCAAATGGACAGAAATGAAAAATTAACCACAACTTCAATAGAAATATTTAAAGGCTTCCTAGTGGGATTTCTTTTCACCTCCTTCTAATCTGTAATTTTGATAGTAACATAAAATTAGACTTAGTAGGAAATTTTTATGTCCAAAATTAGATCAGGTTAATAATAGGATTCTAAAGCAATCCAAGGTTGTTTCTCTCCATCTTTTCCTTGGAGCTTTTAAGAACTTCCTTCCCCCAAAGAATCAGGCTCTGTGGCATGATTAATTCTTGCTGGCAAGAAACAAGAATGCTATGACACTTGCTAATCAGGAGGGAAAAAGGTGGGAAATAGTCACTCATCTGCTCGGAAAGAAGGATTTCTGTAGCTAAGGATGTGAATATTAATAAATCAAACCCGGAATTTACAATTAGAGTAGACAGTCTGTGGACAAAGCGGCAGATGTGGCTATTCTTTTTAGTTAAAAAAGAGGATCTTGAGCAAAGGCACTGTGCTTTTCCTCCACCCCACCCCCATCTCCTTGGAATATGACATTGTGAACACACACACACACACACACACACATTTATCACCAGGGAAGCAAATTTGTCGAGTGGCAGAGAAAGAGAATACAACCTGCAAAACACAGGGAGAAGTGGAGAGGAGGACATATGGTGATGTTTTGCTGTGCTTGATATTGTCTTGACATGAAAGACAACTCTGCAGGAGGATTTGCAATGCCCATCAACATGCAAAAGGCAGCTTTCAGCTAAGCAGTTCTGATAGCATTCAGTGGCTAACAGGCATGGAGAAGTGTAGGCCACCTGGGGTCATTGAATAATTAAATTCAATCCTGGTTTTCTGTCCTTCGCTGTGGAGAAAAAAACAAACAAGTAAAACACAACAGAAACAAAATAAAAACAATGAGCCTTGACCTCAGAAAACCAAACAAATATGCAGGTTTTTCTCACATAATTAGTTACCTAATTCTGTTACTAGTTCTGGTTAAGCTTTTGTGCTCAAACCTAGAAGCTTTCACATTGGTTTTGTATCTCTGTGTGAAATGTCATAGGATAATAAAAGACTCAGTGGCAAAACTTCAGGAGATGAGGGAGGGGGAGGGGAAATTCTATTCCCACCTGAACTGTTGAAAGTACTTGCTCCAGTTGCTCTTGTCGAATTATTTTGCATCAGAGCTCTTTTGGGGTTGTAAATCAGTCAGAACACAGCAAACCAGGCTTCCCTGCAAAGAGAACTTTAAAGGCTTCTGGGCACCATAGGTTGCAGAGCTGGGTAAGAGTTTTTAATGAGCTGCACCTTAGTAAAAGCTAACATGTTTTTTGTTTTAACTGCACTGTGGCTCAGATGGGAAGCAGGTTTCAACATACAAAGGCAAGAGCATTTGGCTTTCCAGTTAACCACTGCTTATAGTATATCTGAAACCTTATTCTTGCACAAGGATTTAATTATGGAACCGGGGATTTTTATGCAGATAGAATTTTGCATATCTAAGTACTATGCATTCAAACTGATTCCATTAACTTTGCTTTATTAATGTAAAGATTTCAAGCTTTTAAAAGTCACAGCTCATGGAAAGATTCCCTTTTTAATGTTTTTTAAGCTAGATAATAATACCTTCTGAAACTACTACTACTACTAGTAGTATATAACCATCATCCTCAGCGCTCACATATTAAAACTTTTTCATTTTGAGAACAACTTCCAAGCACTGCCCATGAGATGGAAGCAAGTCCCATTATTTCCATTATATAAACTAAGAAGTTGAGGCAAGAAACTAAGACTTAACTATTTTACATCTAGTATAAAACCTTAGTTGCTGAAAATATTTTACCTTGTTTTCCTCTTGTGTTTCTACTCATTCAGCTCCAAAATATCAGATTCTCTGTTAGTGACATTTTCAAGCTAGTTAGCCAGCATTACTAATCCTGCTCAAGTTTTTGATGCATATTTCCTGATTTCACATGTATTTATTATTGCCTTTTCTTTTTGGTCACCTATAATGTGTTCTGCAGTTTCCAGCAGCAAAAGAGAAATTTCTCTTCTGTATCTCCTTTGGTCTAGAAAGGACATCTGACTATTACTGATGTTGTTCTGCAAATTATTGAACTTGAGGGACCACTCATAAATTATGTGCTGTCCTCTGCACAAATACTTACCAAAAAGACAGTTCTTGTTAGAAGGAACTGTACTGTACAATGAAGGCAGTGCTTATGAGGAATACCTCTTATACTGGAGTTTAGGAGCAATTTAATATAGCTTGAGGTTCATGGTGTTTTTCACTGGAACCTCAAGTTCAGCAGACATGCATGAGACAACATGTCCTTTACATGCTTGAATTCTTAAGAGGCCTAAATCCAAAACTTAGGTGAAAAAAGGTTTTCATCTTGCTCTGTTTGTATTTCTGCACTTCTCTCTTCTTGTAGTATTTCATCCTAAAATTGTAGCACTGGATTTTGAAAGTATTCAGAGGATCATGTTAGCATGACATCTGTTTGATAATGTAAAAATGTGTTTTGCTATAAATTTTTGCCTTGAGTCAAAATCCACAGTACTTAGATGTCAGTGGCTTTCTTCAGACATACCCTAGCAAACACCAGAGTATTTTGCTGTGGAGCAGGTTGACTGGCTTGATTGTCACCAGCTTGTTTTAGAGCTAGTAATTCTGTGTCATTTAAGCTATAGTTTGCTTTATGTAGTACCAATATTAATGATACTTCTTCCCATTTGAGAAAAAACAAATTAAGGATAGATTATGTACCAGGATATAAAATGTAATGGGGAAAAAACAGGGGGCATTATTTAGAGTATAAACAACACAGGCATTTCATCATGTAATAGCTTAAAACATGCCTTTTTTTCTCCTGTTTCCCCTTCTGTACCGCGGTAGCCCTGCGCCTCATGAAATTAGGTGAGAGTGAGCTTATACCCCATACATTACTGGTATGCAAAAAAAAATTAGACTGCTAAACAGTACAACATATCCCAGTATAACAGACAATACATTTCACAGTCATTTGTTTATTTCATTGTTCAAGTGAATATTTGCCTCTGGCTCAGAGAGAGTGAGTTTTCGGCCAGTAGTATCCTTTGGCAGCCTCAGACAAAAGCAGCCTTCTTGGCAAGGGAGGCGCGTTCGGCCGCCCATGGATTTTGTAAACCGCTCTGCCCTCCGGGACCCTGCTGCGGCCGGAGCATGGGGCAGCAGCTCAAGGCACACGCAGCTGCTGGGATAGGCCAGGGCATCCTCTGGGCCCCAGCGAGCAGGTGAAGATGGAGGCACTGATTAGGCACCCTGCTTTTGCATCTGTATAGCTTTTTGGTGTCTGAAACAGCCCACCAACTATTAATTCCCTGGGGCTGAGAAGACTAGCACAAAATACACCCAGAAGGCATGATCTGCTAAAGTCCTGATTAGATGTGACTTTTTGCACTCTGTCTAATTTCCACTTGTAACCGCATAAATTAGAAGTTTAATTTATTAGGAAATTATTTTTATGTCATTTTAAACTGGCTGAAAATTCAAATTAAGGTATGTGCATGAGAATCTCCCTCACCATGCCTGTGCCTTTCTTCTTCCTTCCCTCATGTGCTGAAAATCTGGTGACTGTAAGAATTTATTGTAAAACTTTCTGAAAATATTCAAAAAGGAAAAGAAGATATTGTGGAAAACAAGTCCAACAGCATATCAATGAACTTAAATGAAACTGAGATGCAGTCTAATATCATATGCAGTTGTCCTTATTCTTTAACCAAACGGGAGTTGTCATATCTACAAGTCCTATGAAATTAATAGTGAATTTTCCTGGGATTGGTTTAATTCTATGTAAATTCCATGAAATGTGTAGTTTGCAGAAGTTAGGTTTTATATCTGATACAGACCACAATTAACGAGAAAATTCCTCTAGGTACAATTCCTCTGTCTACTGCTATGACAGCTGGGAGTAATTTACTGTGTGAGTCATCCTATTGAGATCCGTAAAAAGTATTGAGTAACTCCACTACAATGGGCCTTCAGATTAAACAGAAAATGCTCTTTGGTTCAATTACACAAATAATTGAACAATAAGAAAGTGATAAGACCAACATCCACCACTGTTAGACTAGCATAGCCACACACATACAGTTCATTGTTTCATGAACATTATGACCTCAGGACATTAGAAAGATCGCATTTTTGTTAGCCAGAAGGAAGGTCTCCATGATGTCTACCATTGTGGATTTTAAGCCACAAGCCCTTACATGATTAAATTTGCAGGAACTTAGCTTTCTTAGTAAGGTAAATGTTCTCAGAAAAGCCAGAAATCAAAATCAAAGCTGAATTTTTCAAGAGTGTTCAATGCTTAATACAGTTCCTGCATGGGACCTCTATCTGTGTTTTCACAAGAGCTCAGTATTTAATGTGATGAGAAAATTATTTTGTGAATGTTGAGCTACTTTGAAAATCCTGGACATAATGTTTTCAGAAATGGCAAAGACATTGCTTCAGAAATTAAAATATGATCTCAAATACACAAGCAGGTTCCCATGAATAAGCAAATTAAGATTTACCAGCATAATAAAATGCCTGCAAGAGCATTTGAGAGAACACAAGGGCCTCAGTAACCCATTCACTGATTGGTAAAAAGAGCATATAAAAATCACAGGATGTCTTCATCACAGAAGCCTCCAACTTCTATAGCAAGCAGGAAAGTAGATATTCTTTAAATCATGAAGAAGCCTCTTATCTGCAGGCTCTTTAGAAGTTAAAAAGAAGTTTAAAATGTGGATCTAAAGTACTTTTGACCTATAGTGGGTATATTCTTTTAAGTCTTTTGCAAGCATGTATTTGGCGGACAAAGATGAATGATTAAAAAACATTTAGTTATTTTGATAATAATCCTTTTCTGCTCAGATGTTGTCTACCAGGAGTTATGTTCCCAAAAGCAGGCAAATATGTTTGCTGATGTGTTCCATGAATCATTTTTTAATCTACAGCCCATTCAGAAACAGTTCACTGCAAATATTCAGAAATGACGATTTGTCATTTAGTTAGATAAATTACATGATATAGTTTATTTTTGCTTGAATGAGTGATTCAGCTAACTAAACAGGACCAGGAAGATTCTCAAAATGCATTCTGAGTGTAAAATCAGACATATGGAACTATAAATGCAATTAGAAACTTGCTGAGAGCTATGTGTGCAGCAAGGGGCTCATATATCCACAACAACATGTCTCTATGTCCAGTTCCTTGGCTGCTATAAATCAGAGAACCTCTGTAAGAGCTGAGATTTTGGTCCATATCTTTAACTTCAGTTCTCAGAACTTTGTAAATCCAGTCAGTTTGTATTTGTGTCTTCCTCAAAGTGTTACAAGGAGTGCATTGCGTGTTTTAATGGCTGGTGGGTTGCACAGAAAGCAGATCCACATATATCTCTGTGACAGTCTTCCCACTAAAGTAATAAATTAATAATTAAAGCTACTCTCAGATATCTTAGTTCTAGATCTTAGGCCAGCTGTAGCCATCTTGGAGGCTGGAGAACAGCACTGCTTCTGGGCAGACACAATAGATTTAAATTTTTTAAGGGCACTTTGTGGGGCACCCACACTAGGATACAACTCACTGCCACTTGATCAAAGTCCTAATTGCCTTAAAGAGATTCGTGCAACTACACTTTCCACACCTGAATCTGATTTTTCTTACTCTCAAGCAGGAACTGCTAAGAATACCACAGAACTTCAGAAGTCTAAACTGGGTGCAAATAAAGATCATAATCTCTTCTGTGAAAACTTAATAGAGATCAAGATTGGCCTGTGCTCTGCCAGGGCATTAGTCACTTTTAAAATGATGATGGTGCAGCTTTGGCGAGCTGCACTCCTGCGGTCTGTTTTTCTTTCCCTTAATGGAGTCATCACACTAAGGCAGATCACACAAGATAGTATAGACTGAGTCACGGGCTTTCTTACCGTATTTGTCCATCAACAGGTCTGCCATTTGAGGGACGACACTTCACCTTTTAGACCTTACTCCTACAGTAAGGCTATGTATTAATATTTATCTCTCTTGAGAAGTCTGGCATCGCTTACAACTCTCTGAGACTCATGTGAACCAACAAAGAATCCAGTGTCACCACTGTTGCTTCAGTATGTTAGATTGTAAAGTAAAATGTTACCACAGTGGCATGCCTGCTAATAAACATTGTGGCACAGAGTGGTCCAATCGTGCTGCTTAAAATGTTGACAAAACTATGCATCCTTATGTTAGCTGCAAAACAATTTACAGCATAAATTACAGTTCTGTACTTGGTATCTGGTAACATACATGTCTTAGCAGAAGAAACTTTGAAACACTGATGTGTTGATGAATACTTTAAAAAAAGCTGACATGCATTCCCATACTTAGCTGGCTGCATACGTTATGTGTTTAGCTATATCACTGGTAAATTTACGTAGTGGAAAAAAAAACCAAAACACTTTCTCTCAACAAAAAAAAAACAGGCACCACTGCTTGTTAAATGAGTAAAATTTCTGAAGGAAGGAGCTTCTTACTTATGAGAGTAATACAAGCATATCAAGCAATATGGCAGATCTAATTTCATTTTCAAAATTCAGCCATGGGAGGAATTTGCAACCATGATTAAAATACAAGACTAAATCAGAAAAATTGCTCCTCTGTGTGTGTAATTGAAGGAACAATTAAAATAATTAGAGAAAGAAGTGTACAGAGAGCTGTTTATAACTCAATTTTTCATCCCTCAAAGCCCTTTGAAAAATGTAACCCTAGCAGGATTTTCTGAAAATGACAACATGTTGTTCCTTAAAATATACTAAACTACCCTAGCATTCTACACATAAGGTAAAGGCAGGTTTGAGTGTCAATATTCGAAGACAGAAATATTGTACTTGTGAAATAAGTGATAATATGTGTGACATGACAGCAAGAATCCAAGTGCCTGGGAGAAGTCCTCTCTGTCAAGACTCTTTTAGATGCGACCAAAGATTAACTCTGTGACAGGGAGAGATATAGCTCAGCAATAGTCCAGACTTAGTTGATGGTAAAATTATAGTGAGCATCTCCAAGTCCTGAGCCATATTTTTCTGGCAGAATTTCATTTTAGGGTTCTGAAGTAAGTTACAAGACTGCTTATCTCCTAAAGAAAATGCAAAAATTAAGTGTGTAAGCCTTGATGTGGACGCCTGATCAGCTGCCTCAAGGGATAATAGATTTCAACAACAACACAGAGGATAAAGTCCTTTCTGGAGTACTTTCATTCATTCTGTTGGTTTTATTTAAAAAACTATATAAAACTATATATAAACTTGAGCTCCCTGTTGCTCTAGTTTCTGCTTCACTGAAGTGACTCCAACATAAAACTTGAGTAAGGTGTGAATCAGCTCTTAAGATTCTGCAATGTTTTCAACTCAGTTGCAGCTGCTAAATCTTGCTGTGGAAGATGTACTATTGATTTTGCACAAACACTTCTTTGTAATTGATTTGAACTATATATATGTTTTACAGCAATTGAGGAAATAAGAATTGAGTATCTAGCAGAACAATATGATCTGTAGATCTCTGGAAATCAGGATGACAGTTTATGTGGTACATTTCTTTCTCTGTTTTTACCAGTGTATGTAAATTAATACCCTCTACAGATTTGCTTTTACTGTGGTGGAAGTAAGAAGGTGTAATGATCTAATAATTCTCATGTTGCAAGGCAGTTAGGTATAGCTATTGCAAATTTAACTAAAATTATATGGACAGAACTTGAGAGTTATTGGTATTGAGCGGCCACGATTCCTTCTGAAATACACTCAAGGTAGGGGTGCTCATCCTTTCTGAAAGTAGGCTAGTAATGTATTCATGACAGACTTTGTGTATACAAGCCATCCTGTGAGCGGCAGCACTAATTTGGCCTGATTTCAGGAAGACTGTGTTCACACTTGCCTGCCCTGCAATACGTCCCAGTCCTTCCACGATGGCCTTCTCTCACCTCCATAACCTCAGTTCTTCCTGCTCTGTTCCTAGAGCTGCCTCAGCCCACGCTTCTACCTCTTCCTCCAGGTATCCCCTGCCCCATTCCCTCCTTAATATTCCTTTCTTCTTTCTTCTACACCTCCCCTCAGGCACCATACTCTTACCTCTTACCTCCTTTCTAGTTCTCTTCTACACAAATGGAAAAAAAGCCTCAATCCCTGATTTGCTGATGGGCTTGAAGTCATTTGACCCTGTTGGCTGGCCAGCTGGCAGACAAAACACAGCAGGTAATTATTTAATTCATGCTGAAACCCTCCCCTCATTTGAAGTACTCATTTAGCTCTTTTCCCTGTCTAGCTGCCAGTTTTCATGAAACCTGGAGGAATAGAATATATCTAAGGCTGATACCTCTCTGATAAATTGAGTTGAAATAAGCCAACAGAATCAGAAGTGATTTGAGGGCAGGACAGAAAAAACAAATGGGCAAGTAGTACGGTTATGCAAGTCCTATTTCCTTAGGAAGTCAGGCTAATAAAACATGCAGGCAGAAGTTAATTTCATTTTTCTTCTCATGACCTTTTCTGCCTACTTGGATCCCAGCTCCACAATTTCACCTGTATTAGAAGACCTGTTTGCCTGTTCAGTCTCCCACTTACACCTCCGGGCAGCTACATGCAGACATCACTCACGGGCCTCTGGTCTACATGGTCTATACACATGCAGAGATCACACAAGCCTCCATTTCCTTTGTCTAATTTCCTTTGGACAAGGTACTGGCTATGGACAAAAACTTTTTTATTACAGTGACCGCACATGGTCCTCCTTAATACTGTTAACATCCCAGAGACCAGGTACATCATGCAGTAAAAACTTCCATCATCTTCTTCCTTGATATTGCACAAATTCCTGGGAATCTAATCCATTAACAATAACCATGCAGTCTTATCAGATTTTTTGTGCCATTATTTTATGGTGTGCTTAGAATTGCAAAGGATGCGTGGGGTTTTTTGTTTTTATTCCTAGATAGCAAACTAAATATTTTTGTCACTTTCTTCTATTATAAACATTTGATTTTGTATTTTTTTTTTCACCTCTCAGCAGCTTATGGAGGTATCCATAGAGATGTAGCATACAGACGTAAACTGAACATTGGCTTTTCCTCCTTGTAGGGGAGCTGTGGATGTGAGATAGATGTTGATTCTCTGAATTGCCAAAGCAGTGTAAAAGCCTGTGGGAGAAGGTTGTCCAGCTGTAAACATGGATGTGCCTGTTTGCCTTGGGCAGCTGTAGTACTATGGTTGGCACTATGGTTACCAGAGCTAAATTTTTTCACAAGGAGTAAAATAGAGTTCGTTGGTGGTCCTGTAGCTTTTTCCACAAATGGAAGGACTTTTGTCCTACTGTAGACGAATCCCATATTGAGCAATTTGTGTAAAATTAATACAATATGGTTTTCTTCTCTTCTTGCCTACAGAGGCTGAAAATTTCTTTTAGTGTCATCTAAAACCAGTGGAGGGAATAGGGCTTAGAACAGACTTTCCATGGACTAGTGCATGCTGCCCATGAGACCAGTCCTAGCTGAATACAAAACTCACAATGGTTCCATAAGCATATCCTAAATACAGCACACAAGTATTGCAACAGGATTTTAATTGCCATGAATGGTTCTGATTATAGCTCCCCACCACACTAGAAGTAATCTCAATACTGCTACTTCTGAAGAGACGTTGTTCTGCACAGACTTGTGATCCACCAACCCTTT
The DNA here is from genome assembly GCA_013397245.1 of Thryothorus ludovicianus. Taxonomy (NCBI): domain Eukaryota; kingdom Metazoa; phylum Chordata; class Aves; order Passeriformes; family Certhiidae; genus Thryothorus; species Thryothorus ludovicianus. The sequence goes on along the minus strand of VZTB01008638.1, from coordinate 13,058 downwards.
CCCCACACCTGAAGGCACTGGGATGTCACACCAGCAGCCACCACAGGAAGATAGCTCTACTAAACCCCAGTGAAGCAAAGTCCATGAGACTTTGAAAGAAGAAGTGTTGGAGTGTGGCTTCCCAGCAATATCTACCTGACTTTCCAGCTTTGAGCATGTTAGCCTGAAGGCAGGTAGGTAAAGGAAAGAAGCAATTCCACCGACAAGTTCAAGGAGATGTCACCTTTGGTGCTTCCATCTCTCCAGATAGGTACAGAATGTAACAGGAATGGCTGAGGCCTTGGTCCACAGCCTGAACTTCTCCCAGCCCACCACTGAAGCAGGGAATTGTTAATCTGTCAAGTCTTCTCAGCAGTATGGGCTAACAAAATATTACTGACATGAAGTTGGAAAGCAAATAACTTCCTTGGACAGATCCTCTATTTGTCCAGAATTAATGGAGCCCTTATTCCTCTGAGGGAACTGAGAGAAGTCCTTTACCAGACTGGATCAAGTTTACCTATCCCTGAGCTCTGAACCTGAGAAAGATTCATCAGGGATTGCAGATGGGAAAGTCATCACTACCACTTTCCTCCTCCATGGGCCCTGTTTTTGAAGGCTCGGCAGCCTGGTGCTTGGCTCCCTCCAGTCCTGCCACTAGTAATGGGTAAAAAGGGGAAAAGAATAGCTGGTGGAGAGAGAAGCATGATCAGCTGTAGAAAGCAGCCTTTGTGCCAAGGCCATTGCCTCTGCTCAGTGTGGCAGCCTCTGTCCCCAGAGCTCTGTCTCCCCAGGGGTGTCACATCTGCACTACGTGCACAGTCGGCCCATGGCCAGCACTAGACTCAGTATCAGACTGTTCCACTAGAGCCATACTCTGTTGCTCTTGACCAGAGAGCTGGGGCAGCAATAAAAAGAGGCTAGTGTGGAATGATGTCTCTTTCTGATGCAGACCTGCCTTTCCCTAATTGCCGAGGTAATAAAACAGCTTCCAGCTTGGCTCAGCACACACCCATACTGTTTTTGACCATCCTGTTCAGTCACATTCCTCTCAGAAGCATACCAAAACTTCTGGCAGGTGTGAATGGTTGTCTGCTGAGTGCGGCAGAGGACCTGAGCTACTCAGCTCTTTGCAATTTCACTTAGATGGTTCTACACGTCTACATGTTTGTCAGCTCTGAATGTGAAAATCAGCGCATGATTTTACACATTCAGCAAAGTCAGTAGTTTGTCTGAGATAGCTCTTCAGAAAGGCAATTCAGAGCATTGTTAGACCTCTCCTTGAAAAGATCTGCCTCTTACCCAAGAGAAGGTGAGTCTGGGTCTAAACATGGGCTCCAGCAGAATTTGAAAACTACAACATCCATAATATTATCTCAAGTATATATTGTCTCTGATCCCAAAACTTCTTGTTGTGCTTCTACAGAAAAGGAACCTAGTTCTAAAACTCAGATATGAGTCACAGAAAGCTCAAAGGATTAATAAACTCAAAGATGAGAAATACTTCACAGTCAGGTAAAAAAATTGGTTTAAAAACCAAGGAGGTCATCTTCCCTGGGTGCCTAAACTAATGAGGTTCTTACAATTTGAGACAGATCCTGGAAAAGATTTATTACATGATTGGTAAAGGCCTGATTCTGTGCAGTGCATTTTTTTTTCTGCTTTATTTCCGTGTTATCTGAATGGAGAGGGTCTTCTTACATGCTGCAGCTGCCACTTCTGTGGAAAATCTGATTGTAAAAAGCAGGTTGGCACAGATATCATGAGAAATAGGATGGTAGAGAAAACTATACAGGGATAGTTTTCTGTACTCAAGTATTCTGTCTCATGAACAGTAGTGGGTATTACAGACATCAGTTAAGTGAAAAGTCCTGTAGTTAATGCTGATTTCAGTTATTAATCTAAAATTGATTCTGCTCCATCCCAACTATTATTTGAGAAATTTTACACATTAAAGAGAAATAGTATCATTCAACTTGGATGTTTGCACAATGCATTATAATGGAATAATAGAGAAGATTTTTGAAATAATTTGAATGATGCTGGAGCTCTCTTCCTTTCTCAGATGTGAGTGCAATAATGGGAAAAGAAGGTGCAAGGATTTACTTCCCAGAACTTCTTTTCTTGACCAGCATCAGGTGACATTTGTGATTGCACAAGGAGAAACTTTCAAGAAGGAGGTTGACTTCACAGCTGAGTCCTGCAAGCCGGAGAGATTCTAGGGGTCCTTAAGTATACAACAAATAGTGAAGAGTTGCATACTCTGAATATTTATAAATTACTTTTATGAATGACAATGCAGGCAGTGCTTTACCATATTTTTGCCTTTGCCCACTTACTGCCCAGGTCTCCCTGCAATTAGCTGGAGGGCCCTGCAGTGAGGGAGTACTTTTGGGACCTTTAGACTTGAGGCATATTCTCCCTCTCCTCCAGCCATGAAGGCAAAGGTCCAATGATGCTTTTCATGTGTTTGGATGGAGGCCCTCCATACATGGGTGTTGTCTCTGAAGTGTGCTGGAACACATGCTCTTTATTTTCCTAGCTTTCCCCCATTGTATTTCCTTTTGACATAGATGATTGTCCACGGAGTTTGCTCCCATAATAGTTGTATCTTGACTAAAATAGTTCACCTACTAATTCTCCATACTAGAGATCCTATGCCTGTTCTTTAAAGGGCAGAGTAATAATACAAAAACAGTCCTCCCATTAGCCTAGCAACAACCAAATTATAGCAAAGAAATAAAGAAAAATGACTTAAATGTCTAGGTTTTGCAAAAACAAATACTTAGGGGAGATTTAATGGCTAAATGCTATGAAGCTGCAGCTGAACAAAAATAACAATTCAGTGGACACAAACCAGAAGAAAAAAAAATAGAAGTCCATTTAACCAGTAGTAACACAAACAATAAATACTCTGCGAGGCTGAAGAGCTTTCATTGTGTGATATGAAAATACATCTTATTCTTTCTGCTTATACTCAGTTACTGGTGAGACCATTTGTCTATCTCTTCCCCTCTCCTTCCAAGATTTCCACAAAATGGACCATTTTTATTTCACATATACTAATTCATTTCACTTCTGGAAAAGAAGATAATTCTGTCAGTTGTAATATCTCTTCAACACTCAACAACAAGCAGAAGGCCTGGAAAATATATGTTATGCAACGAGTCAACCATTTATAGTATTTCAAAAGTTACTTCCCTTCTAGTATTTCAAAAGTTACTTCCCTTCTGAGTTCTCTAAACAAATATGAAAGACTGCAAAACCAGAATGAAATCACATTCTAACACTGAAAACACCAATGAAAAAATGGCAGTAGTAAACTTTAATTTTAACTCTCAGCTGCCTTAACCATCAGTGGGTGAAGAACAGATCTTTCACATTGCAAAGAACTCAGTTAAATGTTATTTTAACCTTTTCAGCACCAGGATCTAAAGAATGCTCTTCATAGTACCTCTTTAATTCAGTCCAGTGAGACTTTTAAATACATGTGAAATGTTAGGCTTCTATCTTGCAGGAGTTGATAGGCTTTCTTTTTTTTTTTTAGTATTTGTTGGCATTTTATAGGAACCTCTAAATCTCATGGTCAAGCACTGATAAAGTGCTGCTCTCTGGCTGGCTTTGGCATCAGATTTATTAAACAAAAACTGGGGTCAGACCCACTGAAAACCTGCAGTTTTTCTGAGTTTCCTCTCTGCCAAGCTCTCTTTGCTAAATGCAGAACTCAAAACAGACTGAAGGCTTCTTGCAGCCCTGGGGAGTTCCTGGCTGGAAGATAGAGGAGGGAGCCCAGTCTCCTTCCTCTCTCTCCCAGCCAAAGTGTCAGGATTGGATGCAGATGCACTGCACCGCCTTCCAAGTTCCTGCACTAACTTGGGAGTCAGCGAGATAAAATTAAAAGTCATTTCAATGCAGATGCAAAGGGAGGTTGCTTTGTGCTCCTGGTGCTGGTCTGACAGCCACCAGAGAAAACCAGAGTGAAGTCCAGCCGTGCTTGCTGAGCAAATGGCTCCTCCCTACAGGACAGCAGTCTGAAAGGTGGTCAGATACAAGCTTTTCAGAAAATTCCATTTCTCTAATACCAGGAAACTTATGTATGATCAAAATACTCTTCAAACACTGGGCCAAATTCTGAGCTCAGTTTTATAGAACATGTCCAGAATTACTTCTGTAATAGAGCTGCTGCTGCTTAACACCAGTATCAATTTGGTCTGATGCAATTTGGCTAAACTTGCTGAAATTATGGCAAAGTATGTAAATGAGGAATGGTTTTAGTCTCTTAGCTCTTCTTTTCTATGATTTGCTTTTTTCCCTTTTGGCTTCTGCTTTCCATTTAATTATGCCAGGCTCCAAAATGCATTCTCAATGGCAAGCCAAGAATTAGTAATTGCAAAGGAAGGGAGGATTTCTTGTTCCGACATACACATTAGCTAATTTTCCCTGGGTTCTGATACTAACTATCAGATTCCACCACCCCACCCCTGTCTCTGGGCTGGGTTGGCTTTTTTTTCCCTTGTTTTCCAATAGCGAAGCAGACATCTGGCAGCTCTCTGGTGGCAATAGCTGATACACTCACTCTGCTTACTGCACTTGGCCATTTCTCTGTGGGAGGTATGAGAAAAGGCAAAAGGAGCCGTGGTTTCAGATTCAAGCCCTTATTTTTATCGGATATAATTCCACAGTGGGATGTTTTCTTCCTCCTACCACCCTCAGGCTTGTGCTTTCTATTACCACTGAAAGACCTAACTAGCAAAAAAGATTTTCCCTGCCTTCAATATAAGGAAATTTTTTTCCAGTTTTCCTTTTGAAAATACCGTTTGTTTCTTCTCCTCCTAAACCTCAGATGACCTCTTCCTTCTTCAGCAGCCCCAGAAGCAAGGGATACCTGAACTGGGGCAGGGGATGCTCAATTTGGTGCTGCCACCTGGGCTGCCTGATGCTTGCTGCCTTGGAGGTCGCAGCAATCGGAGAAGTGATGTGGAGAGCACCTGCCATGCCTTTCTTCTGTGGGAAGAGTCCCCGGGGGACATACTGACATGTGGGAAGGGGAGGGGAGAAGGGAAGCAGCGCATGACTGGATCTGCCATAATTTGCCCTGTTTGTCCCTTGAGTTCTTGAAGGAGAATATAACAGAGCCCTCCATGACCTCAAGCTTTCACCTAAATATTTAATAATGATTTATGTTACTGTAATGTTGATTAAGACTGAGTAAATATATACTATACATAAATTATTTCATTCTAAATCAACAGCTACATTTTTTTTCCTGCTAATGATCATCATTAGCCTGGAATGTTTCTCATGCTTATAATTTTTTAATAAATTTAAATTATTTTTTTGCAAAATAATCCCCACATGCCCCTGTGTAATTTTGGCTATTAATTCATTTCTATTCCCATATCTGTGACAATCCTGCCTGAAGTAATTTAGGCTCATATGAGAATGATCAGATTTTATTCTTGTACAAACTATAGTCTTCTATGATTTTGATACCAATGCATTTCAGCTTCAATACTGATGCTGACATAAAATAATTGTCAAGACATCAAGTGGTCTGTGTAAGGGCCTAATTTCATGTGAGACTTCTTTCATTCTCTGTCACAAAATATGTGTCTGGTAGGCTAGAAATTATTTTAATATTTGGTTCCAGCTGTGGAAGCTTGTACACATAAACAATAGATATATCTTTCATGTCTGCATTTTTATCATATTTACTGTACTGTCTTTATTCCCACTCAGTTACATTGCAAGAAACTGCTCCCTGATATTTAAGAAGAAATGGAACTACTGAATGTCACTATTAAGCAAACTTACGTCTCTGCAAAAATAACAACTATTATGTGTCAGCCTCAGATAACATCATCAAATAATTTTCTGAGTAATACTGATAATTCAGCCTCAAAATGGCATTTTTCCATTTCTAAACAAGACATCATAATGTTTGGAGTTGTCATATGAATATGCATTTTAAAGCTTTAGTACTTCAGAATGTCTGAATATATAAATATGAAGAACACAGAAGAAAAATTAAAATGCTATAAAAATAGGCTCAACTAGAAATTTCCGCACTGTATACTGGGAATGTACAGTAGCAGTGAGCCCAGGATGTTGAAGATGTGCCATTACTTTTTAGCTGTGTAATCTCAATTTGAGACTGTCAGCAGCTCTTAATATACCCTACCAAAGGATCCTCCTAGAATATGTAGAACAGGCTTGGTGAGTAGAGGCCAGTTCAAAAAAACCAAAAAAACCAGCAGCTCACAGTTCTGGCATCCCTGCAACTGATATTAATTATCTTCATTGTTTGTTTTAAGCTCAGTCACAGGGCAGGACAGTGAGGGCTGGGGAAGAAGGCTTTAAGCAGAAACTCGAACATGAGACAGAGTGAGACAGTGCGAAAACAATGCCTTTGTGGAAGCATCTTTTGTTCTAAGCACATTTCTGATTAATTTTAAGAGGCTGATATAACACTCAGCCAGCTAGAGGAGATATGTTCAAGTTCTGCAGCAGTAGAATTAGCTTGACACCAGCCAAAGGGCAGGTTTCTACTAGCACAAGAGTTTATCCAAATCACGGGTCCATTAGGACCATTCTATGTTTCAGACACTGTCAGTGATACACCTGTTTCTCAGCTATCCTGCTCCATCCAAGTAAGGAGATCCTTCCTCAATGTGCTGCGTGAGGGCAGATTCCCTCTTCTGTCTGCAAAGGGTAGGCAAGGTTACGCTTGACCTGTCTGTCTGGTGTGCCACCCCCAACACTCAGATGGAGTTTAGGCAAATCCATCATCACAGGCTGCTGTACACTAGCAGTGATCTGTAAGACAATTGCACTCCTTTACTTCATGGCTCCTGCATTAAGGTGACGAAACTCCAGAGTGTGCAAATTGTTTTGCTGTCAGTCTTAACTCAGAGTGAGCAATCTCAGCACATCACACAAATTGAGGAAAAAGGATTTGTGTCTTTATGTAAGCCTAAGCACCAAGTGAGATGTCCTGACCTCACCAAAGTATAGATAGAGTCACAATATCCTCATGCCTCAACTGTTGTGCATCCCACACCCAGGGCTTTAAGTCATTTACAGGAGGAAAAAGCCAGTAAATTCATTTTAAAGGAAACTTTCAGTTATTTTTCCCCAACACTGGTTTTTTAATGGATCAGTTCTGTCCCATGGAACTTCTGTCCTCCTCAGCTTTTTTAAAAGTGATCTCCTATATATTTTAGATTCAGTCTGATCTGGTTTTTCACTTGTATGGAAGTTTATCACATATTAAGTATTGGATAAAGTAAGAAAAAAGAGAGACTCAGCAAGAGAGTTCTAGGCGCTTATATTTTACCTCACATTTGGGACAGACAAAGTGTATGTATATGATTGGTTATTGTGGCTCTGCTGATGTGCACTAACTCGTTGAGCTGCACTTAAACTTAGCATCTGTCTGAGCCCTGAGGGTTAGACTACACACAAAAGTTGTGCTTAACCATACCATTAAAGTGCTACATAGCCCTCAAGGACAGATGCAGTCAGTTTGATATAAAAGTATGTAAACCCACAGAACTCAGCCCTGTGAAAGAACAGCAGTGAGCTAAAGGTATATAAAGTATCTTTATATCTTTTTAACACTCCCTATAGAAGAAAACACCAGCGTATCACCACTTCATGCAATTAAGTCAGTGGAAACACTCTGCAGCAACCAGGCTTGAAGTAATACAGCACCATTACTGCTGTTAAAATTATAACTGAACACATGTTTCAGATCATTGCACTTCTGCGGTGTGTGTCATTCAGCAAGGAAAAAAAAAAATCACCCAGACTGCACACAGGAAAAGTGTGTGGGGTGGGAGGGAAACACACAAATGGTAAAATGCCACCAAGAGTCTTGTGAAAGAGATATTAAACCTTTTTGTTCAAGTAAGAAATGGTGCTTTAAAAATTCGGGAACTGGAGAACAGGAAGGAATCTGGACCAAAAATTCAAATGAATTGAGCAAACAGTCAATTAATAAGATTTCTGCACTATGTGTTCATTTGGTAATTCATGGAAATTAGGTGACTTTAGGAAGGCGGAAACTATGACAGTAACATGATAGTTGGCAGACAAGTTTTTTGTAGTTCCTTTAGGAGCTTGATTTGAGACTTGGAACCCATAAATATTGTATTCATTGTTTTAAAAAGGAGCAAGAGAAAAGATGAGCCTTGCATATGCATTGGTAGATAGACCTAAAATCTGATATGAAATGAGCATTATATGCTGAATATACACATAGAATATGGTCTATGACGAAATTCTTTGTGGTGGAGGGACAGCATTGCTCCTGGAATGGATAATAAATTACAGACCACTAATTTTGGCACAATTTAGAATATTTATTGCAAATATCTGCCATAACATAATCTGTTGTGTGACACAAACTGGTAAAATGTGTAGGGCATACTCATTTGTTCTCTGAGGAAAATGTGAAATTTGAATTCCCATGTAGAAAAAGGTTTCTATAAAGGCAGGATCATCACAGTCAAATGAAAAGTGACAGCCACTGCTACAGAAAAAACAGCCATCCTTCAGTGGTAATGCATGACTTTATCATCCGACGTACTTCTTTTTCTCTTCCATGATGTATTTATGTATTAGAATCTACAGGGGTTGCCTGGCGAGGTTTTGGTAGCTGGTGAACCACAGAGGAGTATGAGAGACTGGAATGTTTAGGGTCAGTGACTCAAACAGAGGGTGCTTTGCTGAGGTCAGGTTGGCAACACCCAGCCAAAAGGGAGGAGAAGTTTTTGGGGTGCAGCGAAACCTCTGATCTGCGTGAGGACAGCCCAGACGTGGAGGGGTGAACACCCACCACAGGAGGGTGACAAACCAATCTTTGCTCAACAACAAGAAGGGTCATGAGCCAGACTGGGGAAAGAAATAAATCCTGTGGAAATAGACAGTGACAATGTCCTCCCTTACACAAACAGGCTCAGGTGTCTCCTGTACACTGTACCAAGATCCATGGTGATGCAACAGATAGACAATGTTGCAACAGTGCTGAACTCCCCTAAGGGAGGTACCTGGGTATTCCCACCTGAACACATTAATTAACACTATGGATTCTCTGTTTCAGGCACTTCCCCCATGCTGGACAAATTAGGACTGAGACCATCAGTTCACCCAATGTATATCAAAATGGAATCAATCAAGTCTTGTCACTGGATTCATGGGTGGTGACCATCTATCTTTCAACTCTAATATTTTCTGTTTCTTTTCCTTATTTTCTTAAGTGTTATTTTTATACTATCCTGTTGCTAGATTTCTATAGATAACAATTAAAATGGCTACATACCTTCTTTCCATTGCAAATAAAAGCATTCTAAAATCAGTGTAAATATATATTATATATATAAAATAGATCCACACATATCTATATACTTACATATATATTTATATTTTTATAGATAGATAGATACACACAGATGTGTACATGAAAACACCATCCGTTCAGCTTCACTTCTCTCTAATCCACCCTAGGAGACCTATTAACAAGAACCCCAGCTACCCCTGCCTTCAGGGATGAGATGTATCAGGTTAGCTTCTGTGAGAAGACATCACCCAGACAACTTCAGGGTGGTCCAGCTGCTGACCAAGGTTAAGCTGTCTGTAATGTGGGTCTTACCTCTGTAATACCATATTTAAGGAGTGGTAAAAAAAGCTGCACAGCAGCAGCTGAGAGAGAAGAATAAGAAAATGTGGGAGCAAAGTCCTGCAGATATCAAGATTAGTGAAAGAGCAGGAGAACGTGCTGCTGGTGCCAGAACAGAGCATGCAGGGCTGCTCCTGCAATCCACAGAGGTCCATGGTGGAGAGAGATCCACCTGCAACCCCTGAAGAAGCCCATGTTGCAGCAGGTGGATTGCCCTGAAGGAGGCTGCACCTCACAAAAGATCTGGGTTTTGGCAGATGTGACTCTGCAGGGGACCCATGCAGGACCAGGCATTCCTGAATGGTAAGAACCTATACCCATACTGGAGAAACTCTTAAAGAACTACATCCTGTGGAAAAAACCCACTCTGGAGCACTTTGTGCTGGACTGTGCATGGCAGGGACCACATGAGGAAGAGTGAGGAGGAAGCACTGTAAGCTGTACCCTCCCACACTACTAGAAGGGAGGAGGTAGGAAAAACAGGAGAGAAGCGTCGGAAAAGTGGTTTGAGTTTTATTCTTATATCTTATTGTATTAGTCTGTTATAATTAATTGGTGATGTATTACATTAATTTTTCCAAGTGGAGTCTGTTTTGCTCCTGACAGTAATTAGTAAGTGACCACCCTGTCCTTAGCTCGACTCATGAGTCTTTCACCATATTTTCTCCCCCTGTCTTGTTGATGGAGAGAGAGTGATAGAGCAGACTGGAACATTGGTGGACAGCTGATAAGCCAGTCAAGGTAAATTCACCACGGAGGAAGTAGTATTAAAAGAAATATTCTCATATGATTTTACCTTCTCTCTTATTAACAACTATTTCAAATAGTAAAAATGTCATTCAAGTGTGACACAAGTAATAGACCCTACACAGCTACCTCCATAAAGAAGAATCTTCTTCTGTCAGAGTCACCAGCCTTTTAGAACCAACTTTTTCAAAGAACAAGCATCAAAGTGCTGATTTCATTTTGTCATAAGATATTTAGTTTCATCATTATTTTTCCGAACCAAAAAATTTTCTCTAAGTCTTCTCTACCAATATATTTGGCATTATTAGAAGAATATGGATTCATACACAAAGAAACAAACAAAACAAAAAAAAAAAATTGAAGTAAGGCACAATAATGTCACGACACACTGTGGGAAACTTCCCAGAAGAGTGATGCACCGGTGCTTTGTGCTGATTGTGCAGATACACACATGCATTGAATCAATGGAGTGGAAATTTTCCAGATATATTACATCCAGAAATAGTTATTTGCTGGGCATTTCATAAGGATGAAAGCAGCTACAGCCAAAACCAATATCTGATTGTTACACCAGTGTGGAACAGGCAGTTCCTGTCTAGATCTTTTATTATTTAAAGAGAGAAATATTGGAAAGATTGTTAAATTACTGGGCATTATTTCTTATAGTGGTACTTCTCATATCTCTGAAATTAAGAGGGACATATTCATAATGACATATCTGCAGAGTTTAAAGCTTCTCTAATTCCAGTTTTCTTTAGGTTTATCAAAGGCCATCTACTTACCAAGCATAGCCCCTCAGCCCTAGCACAAAGAGGTAGCCTGGTGTTTCCTTTTGTCTGTAACCTGTGACATTTCCTGATACTCAGGATAGGAAGAGAGAATGGCTTTTCAGTCATCCCTTATACTAACCTCTCCCAGCCTTTAATATGCCTTCAGTATATTCCACTGTAAGAAGAGCTGCACAAAAGGAGGTGTAGGTGATAACTATACTGGGCATCAGTCTTGATTCAAGTGGCACTGAACAGAGCGCGCACTGAAGTTTGTGCAAAGTGAGCCCAGCCTCCCTGCAAACTATCCTAGCACCTGGTGTGAATTTCTTCCTAGAAACATTACCCTCACTTAACACACTGAACCAAGTATAATTCACAAGGGAAACTGATCACATACAAACTCATACACTGGCTCAACCATGCAGCAAAATGCAGTAACACTAAAAGTTTCAGATTTCATTTTATCTCACTTCTTAAATAACCATAAGTGATGCATAATCGCTTGGTAACTCAGTCTTGTATCTCACCCATGTGTTAGGTCTAGTATATTCATTGTCATGTGCAGGTATATACGAACTTTACTTTTTTTTTCTTCTCTTACTGTTTTTACATCTATTTATGCCAATTAAGTTCAATTCTTTCAAACAATAATGAATGAAGAACCAACTCCATAGATCCGAATAACTTGTACTCTTTAAAATTGCAATTTTACCAAATGCTTGTGGTGTAAATAAACTGGTTTTCTGATTATAGACACGGTTGCTACACTATGGCACACAAGAAGACCAAAGCCTAATAGCTGTATCTTTCGATATTTAGTTCATTTTCATTAACATTTCTATGTAAAGTGGTTTTGATAATAATAAAAAAAAATCATGCATTTGTGATGCATATCCAATAATAACACACTGACCACACAGCAGGGCAGGAATTTTCAGTTATGAAATTGCATTTCATATGAGAGCTTTCAGAAAGCACAAGCTTATACAATAAGTAGAGTAATGTATGGGCCAGCAACAAATAATAAGGCCATTAGATGTAATAAGTGGTATGAAACATGCAGGTGTCTGGGGTTGTATGCACTGTTTAGAGTTAAGTGCTTTCTGCCCCATACATACTGCCAAGGGAGTCAAAATCCCTTGGAAGGACAACCAGGACACCTAATAAATTGAGTAACTGATTACGGAGTCACCATGATACCCTGTGCCAGGGCTGCAGGTAGGCCCCTCCCCATGCTTCAACTCTGGGCCTGGCTTTAGTGAGCAGGTGAAACTGTACTTGTGTTGTGTTGGGAGGAAATGAGGGATAAAGATGTCTTGACCCTCCCTGTAACTTCTTGTTTCCTACCCCGACCAGCATGGGAAGTTTCTCACCACGAAAAAACAGTGCCATTCCATTGCTGAATGCCTCAGCCATCAAAGAGGTGATGTGGTGCTATGCAGAGACAGGGATCCAGGGCTTTCACCAAGCACAGAGCTCTTCTGTTGCAACTTGGAACTCCCTTTCTCTCGACCAACAGTCTGGAAGACAATGGGGACAATCGTCCTTCTTCTTTCTTGTTTTGGATACTCAGGAGTGGGAAATTACATGCAAGCTTTCTCAGGCTGTGAGAAGGACTGAACCTAAGTCTTCCACAAGTTGACTGAATGCTTTTGTTATCCAATGAGTGGTGGCTGCTCCTTTCTCTCCTGAGACAAACGAACAGACCACATCAGCATTTAGATGAGAATCTGATTCTGACAACAAGGAGTCATGTATATTTGGAGGGTAGCATATCGGTGGAGTCCTGCATCATATCAGGCAGAGACTCAGAGCTCAGCATGAGAGCTGCAAAATGATCTCTGAATCAGAGCCCTTTTAAGACTCTGTCTTAGTTTGAAGAC
>VZTB01008630.1:14756-31719 GCA_013397245.1 Thryothorus ludovicianus | reverse complement strand
TAGTTTTTAGTATAAAAAACTAACACCACCCCAAGGGTGGGCAGTGTGCCACAAACTGACCTGCCAGACAGACCTCAGCAGGTCAGAGAAAGAATGTAATAGATAAGAGAAAATAAACAACCTTGGAAACCAGAGCTGAGGAATCTCAACTTCTTCATCGATCGTGGTACTGGGAAAAAAGACTTTTTAATACCTCGGGAACCCTTTCAGCAACACAGAAACCCGAGAGGTCTAAAAGAAGTTATTAATTTTGTATCCAGTGAAAAGTAATTTGTTGCCCCATCCCCATGACACCGTACACAAAATTATTCTGGCTACTGTGATCTACTTTCTCTCTGAGTAGCAAACAGGAGTGAAGATAATATGGATACTCTAAAAGCAATGATAAATGGATATATGGTAGTATATAGTATATAACAGTCTTCCTGTAATCAGCGTATACAGGAAGACTATTTAAGTTTCATTTTAAACTAAAAACCAGAACAATGCTTCAAGATAATTAAAATCATTAAGGAAAAAGGTCAATAAAATTTAAGAGTAAAATTTAAGTTAAAACCTCTGTCATCATGCCTGACATAAAAAAAGGGAATGGTAGCACATATACCATATCGAAGTAGGCATCTTTTTCTCACTTTCATACAAAATAGAGAAATGGTAAATTTATCACTCAATGATTATTAAATTTACTGACATTTGCATCAACACCCAGCATGTATTCCATCTCTTAATACTGAATACATGCAATTATCTGCTTTGGGGGTTGCTGTACTTATAGAAACATTTTCCAGATTTACTTATTTTCCTTTAAGTCTTAGAACTCCCCTTTTATGTAAATATTTACACTACTTACATTTTAGAGATGAAAAGGCCTTTTCTAACTGTATTAAAACATTTCTATAAGAATTTGTATCAGAGAAAAAACCACCATACCATGCAAGTAATAGCAGGAAAAATATCTTCCATCATATTGATTACAATGAAAACTTCACTGAGTTATTATAATAGATATCTTCTGTAGTGGAGTGTACCTTCCTTCTGACACCACACCCAGGCTACTGACCTGTGAATTGGCAGCTTCCTCAGGAATAAGCAGCACAGCAGACTTTGCTATTCCTAATATTTTAGGCACATCCTTGGCACTTCCTCTCACCAGGCTTACATTAGTCAGTTCCAGAGTAAAATTCAAGCCCAGCAGAATAAATGCCTTTGAGAAAGAGAATTTATTTTAAAAAGTAGAGATTTAAGTCCACTAAAAACATGTTATCCAACAGTTCAAATAATTAACAAAAAAACAACATGCAGACTTTGTTTGTTTATATGCAAAGCAGCATTTTCAAGACAAGTGTTTTGTTGATTATGTTTCTCAAAGAATTACAGTTAAGCCATCAATATAGTGAAAGTAATCTGCCAGCAGTTTGCTGGAATGTGAGCTAGTAAAGCAACTATCACCATTTTAAAAAGCTGTATCTGACATATTGGCCCTTATCTTGATTTCAATCCTTAGGATTAAAAATATTTAAGATGGTTGTAAGAGCATGAAAGAGCGGATGTAAGACTGGGATAATAATGACAAACAACAAGGAAACAAGGAAGACTGCAGGCACATTGTCTTCATCAGTCACAAATGACAGATCACTATTTACAATCCAAAGGAAACTTAAGAAGATATTTGCATACATATAATAAAAAGATATTGAACTGATAGCAACACAAAACAAAAATGTAAGGCAATATTAAATATTTGAACACATGCATAGCAGCTATTTTGCAGCTACTATCAGAAAATGTGATTTTCAAATCCAGTTCTACTCCATAAAGAGGAAATTTGTAACACAAAATTGTCTTTTCTGCTTCTTCATAGTCAGTATTGGTGAGAGTTTTGTACCTTATTTGTATGGTGATGAAAAAATGGAAACAATAGATATCATAGGAGCAAAAACTCACCTGGTTGCTTATTGGCACTCTTTTTACTCCAAAGCTGGCACCTTCCTTTATTGTGAGGAATCCCACCTCATTCTCGGGTTCAATCAGTGCTTGGTCATGAAGGGATATGACACGGTACTCAACCATCACCTCTCCAAACGCCCCAGCATGTCGAGTTACGTTAATCTGAACGTACCGGTCCAGGGCTGCTTCTACCAATACTGACTGCTGATCCGAGTACAGGGCAAACACACCATAAGGATCATCATTTGCAAACACTGTGATCTTTGAGACTCCTTTCTCATGGTCTATGTCTGCGCCACCTTCCACTGAAATCAGCTGTACCTCATAGTTTTCATCCAGTTCTGGAACATCATCAGGTAACAGGTATATAATTATCTCAGCTGTACTCTGCTGGTCAGCAATGACAACAGATCCCTGTGTCTCAAGAAAGTCGCCTGTGATGTCAGATTCACTATGTATTTCCCAGTAAACCTGAAATTAGTATAGAAAATGCAAAACATAAAAGAAAGAAAAACTATCTCCAAAGTCAGAAAACTGCATATTCAGGATTCAGTATAGACAGCATATAGAATAGATTGCTTTAAAATGGGTAAAATAAAAATTGTTTTGAGTATGCATAAAAAAGAATATCCTACCACACAGACTGTCTTTCAGAAGAGTATGTTACTTCATTAACAAGATGAATATATAGATGAATATAAATATTTCCTTTGTCTAGTTTCAGAAGATTTGTGTGAAACTATGTGGAATTTATGAACATATTTCACAAGGGATTTCTATTTTCACACCAAAACACTCTTGTTGTCTTTTCTGTTTCGAATATTCCTCGCATAAGGAAGGAATGAAGAGCTCTCATTAAACACAGCAGATGTTTCTATTAATTGATCAATTTATTTTAAATTCAATGAGTTTCTGTTAAAACGCTGACTCCTAAACAACTTAAAGTAAAAAACAATGTGCATGATGGTTCAGGAAAGTTTGATTCTTTGTAAAAAAGTAAAGTGTGATGATATTAAAGACCAGTCACTATTGTCTCTGCTGTTCTGCCATCAAAAGCAAGCCAAGAGAGAAAGTGAGAGCAGTACAGCACTATTGTTTTTCTTTTATTTCCCCTGACCAGCGAAGACTGAATTTTACTCTCCAAACCACAAGTACTAGAGCTAAACCCTTCCTAAATTCAGTCCAAAAGGCAACATTTAAAAAAATTAATTTGAGAAACAGGCAACTAAAAGGCACAGAATGAGATATTTTCCATACATTGACATAGAGGATGATTTCAGATGATATTGTTTATTAGGAAAAGAGTGAGAATACCGTTATGTTCCCCAGAACGCCTTGAATTCGTTTGACAAACAGTGTAATACTTCGTGGCCCTTCGTCTCCTGAAGGTTCTGTATAGTTACTCTCAGTTAATGATTCAGGAGCAAACTGTACAATTCCATTGGGATCACCAAACTTCTCTATCTGTAAAAAGGTAAACAAATATTTAAAAAAATACAAACGTAGTGCGGGTTGTATTCTTGTTCAAATCACTGAGATTTTCACTGCTATGTGCAACAGGGGCATATATCCGTTAGTCCTAAAAACAGCAGATAAAGTTTTGAATGTTCCTTTATCAGTTTTCTGTTCCCAGAACAGAGTTTTATTTAAAATGTTGCTGCATCTGAACATTTTGATTCCAAAGCAGGAAATGCTCAGGCACCTTGAGCTAGTATACAGAAACTCTTCAAACACTATCAGTTTGCAAACTCAGCACTATGGGAAAAAGACTTCATTGACATCCATCTTTGTGAAACATTAGCTGCAACAAGAATTTGGGGTAACCTGCCTTCCTGAAGGGGAATGGGGAAATAAGAGCTAATTCCATCAACACCTTAAAGTCTAGATAATAAAATAAAAATACAATTTCTAGGAGAGATTTTTTTGAGGTCCTCTTATAGCAGCTTTATAAATATTTCCTTAGTTGCAGTATCCCTGGGGCACTGATTCTTAAAAATATCTGCATTTCTCTTGCACTGTGAGAAGTCAGATTTTCTCCCTCTGAAGAAAATGTTAAGAGTGACAATGTCCTACTTGCAGCTGCTGAGGGGTTGGAGCTGGTGCTGTATGGGTGTGTGCAGCTCACTGCTATCTACCACACACCCATGATGGCTGGTGCAGGCCAAGAAGTCCAGCCTAGAGAGTTTGTCCATCGTTGTTTGTTGCTATCTCAGGATTTGAGGACAAGTGTGTGTGCGTGTGTGTGTGTGTGTGTGTGTGTATGACTTGTCCATCATTGTTTTTCTTTGGCTCAGGGAAAAAAGATATTTTGTTTTTGCCTTGGTGAAGTTTTGGTGGTGAGCATCATTTTGTGTGTTAATCACCCTCTCTATTGTATCTCTGTAATTTGTCATTAGTATTGTTGCCGTTCCTGTTTGTCTCTAATCGCATTGGTGTTCTCAAGTAAAATTTTCTTATCTTGACTCAGAAACTCTGCTTTTTGTCTCCCTCTCACAAGAGGGGATAGGGGAAGGGAGGTAGTTGAGTGGGCTTTAATTTCCAGCTGGGTTTAAATCACAACAGATGACAAACATATTGACATATAGAAATGTGGGCTCAATCCAATGCTCTCTCCAAAGAGAACTATAGAAACTGCAAATAAGACAGCTCAGCACTTTTATAACAGTTTTTACTGATAGATTCTCTATCCATTTTCTTTCAGAACTGAACATAATATACCAAAATAGTACAAAGGTCAAAAAAGCCAAATGACTAAGTAGTCATTGTGACTAATTTTTAAAAGCTTGGTAGATAAACACCAATATCAACAGAAATCTCTGAAGACAGAGAAGCAATAATAACTTACTATTAATGTAATGCTGTTTGCCTTAGAATCTATTTCTGTTTCACCTTTCATAAGGCTCAGTCGAATAATGAAGGTTTCCTGAACCTCAACTTCTTCATGAGGATAGATTTGTAGATTAATTGTTCTCAGACCTCCTTCTCCTTCTTCAAAATAGAATGATCCATTCACAGGATCACCAATGTCACTATTCAGAGGAGACAAAATCTCTTCTGAATTGGGTCCCAAAATGTCCCAGTTAATCTGTGGAAAAAATCAGTTTCAGATTTAGGGGGGTGATATATTATAACAGCATCCCAAAGACAGAAGTGACGGAGTACCAAAAGTGCTTAGCCATGTTTAAATCTTTGCTGCTAGTACAGGATGCAAAACAGTCCTAAAGGGGAAAAATATAGAAGACTTTGAAAAAGCAAACACGACAATTTACAAATGGGAATTTTAAATTATTAGTCACAATGCCAGTTTATTAAATTCTAGATGTTAGTAATAGAAAAAAAACTAAGATTTCTTTAGCAAATAGCAAGAAACACACAGGCCAGTGTCTATTTCTCTTCTCTTTCGTGACTTGTTTTGCAAAACTTCCCACACGAGTACTCATGATCAAAACCATTTCCCTTTGAAGTGTGATGTCAAGCCTAAAAATGACAAATATTTTCTATCATAAAAGATTTTGATCCTTCAGGTTATGAAGAAAATTATGAATCTTTCATATTTCTTCAGCCTGATTAAAAGCTATACCATTTCCAGTAATTCCCACAAATTAGATGGCTTTTAAATTCATATTCAGGACTTTACAAGTATTATTTTGGTAAATTCAGTGTTTTCAGTTATCTCCAATGATTTCTAGAAAAAATCAAAGACAGACAATATTTGTATGTGGAGAAGAGGAGTTCATGGCTTTTAATGCAAATTTTACAATTATTTGACAAGACTGTGAAAGGCTCACTATGTTTTATATTTATACCTTCACTTTATAAGTGGCCTGTATAGAGTAAAAAAATACTTTAGAAAACTCATAGCAAACAATTTCCTGAATTAAATTAAATTAGCAGTAGTACATGAGGTTAACTATAATTTTGGTGGGATTAGGAGCTAGTTCAAAACAATGTACACAATACCATAATAAAAAAGGCCAGCAGGATGAGAAAGAGGATTTTAAAAGAGTAATATTTTCTGTTATACTGCAGCTATATGCAATTCATGTTTAATAAAAAGCTGTAGTTATCCTATTAGAAATCAGTCATAAAGAAAGCTCTCAAAGCAAAATTCAAGATGTTTTTGACATATTTACTTGAAAACTTTCAGTCTTTGCCAGGTAAGACCCACCTGTGCCTCCACCAGCCTCCCAGTCCTTTCCACCACCAGGGACACTGTTGTAGTTGCATCAGGGTTGGGAAGAATAATTTGGCTTTGGTTGAGAAAACGGACTAAGCCTTGGGGAGAGTCACTTTTTGCAATGGTGACCTGGCTTACCAGGTGGAGCCCCAGGACTGCTCCACCAGTGGCTCCTGTCAGCTGGATTTCAAATTGCTCTTCAAATTCACTGTACAGAAAAAGACATTCTTAGATATCTGAGAGAAAAAAATATTAAAACTATACTTGGTAATTCAATCATGCATCCAACAGGATCTGTTTCAAGGAATAAAAGAAACATCTCTGTAGGTGCAATGTCGAATACTCCTATTTGCATAGAATGGTGATATCTGAATATTTTAGATAACACTATTCTGAAATTCTATAATTCTATTTTCTACTAGTATTAAGTTAAACAAAAATATGAAAAACTCTTTTTTCTTCATAGCAGAACTGTTGACACCAACATTTCTTATACTGTAATTAAAAAACATATTTGCACACTATTTAAAAGGAACTATGACACTCTAATGTAGCAGCTTCTTTTTCCCCATTTAGGTGATTTTTTAGCTCTGCAGAAATTTGTGTTTGAATTCCAGCTCTATACATGCATATGTGTAGATTGTTTAGTGCATTTTAAAAAAGACTTTATCAGAAGTAAATTGCTGAATAAATGTCTGAAAATTTAATTACCTTTCTTCATCATTTATAATAGAGATATAAATAAAAGACTGGTTCTGTCCATGATAAAAAATTACAGTATTATTATGAACGACATAGTCAACACCATCAGGAAGTGCAGAAATACTTCGAGAAAGAAAATCAGCAGTGACATTGCCATATGTTCCCTGCTTTCTCAAAACAGGAATCATGATTAATCCAGCATCCTCTTCCACTATAAAAATAATTGGGAAAAAATTACGTCATTTCAAAATTCATGCCATAGTCTTATCTTTAAAGCTATTTTGAGAATTTAAGGTGAACTTACCATGTAGAAGGACATACTGTGGATCAAATTCTATGACACCTTCAGCATTGTCATTTTTTGCAATAGTGATCCATACGGTGGAGATATTTCCTATTATTGGAGGTTGATCCACCTGTAGACCATTCTCTCTTACAGTAAAATCAAATCCACTTTCATGAACATAAAAAAACAAACAAACATAAAAATACATTTTAAACTTCTTGTGAAAGTACAAAGATGTGAGTGTGATAATTTGTCAATTACTGCAAATAACTTTATTTTCTGACAGTTACTGTTAAAGACCTTTTTGTCACATTTATTCATATTATTATGTTTGCAAGAATAGCAGTTTATTCCTAGAAATGTGTATCTTTCATTTGTTCTTTCTCATTTCATCTTTTTATTGAAATTTCTTGCAACCTGACAATTTGTATCTAATGTGTGGATTTTATGCTTTAATAAACCTTAATCAGCAACATATTTATACTAATGTTAAAATAATTGGGTTTTTCACACATCCATTTTCTATTATGATTACAATTTTAGCTGTCTTAAAAAATTTTACATTAAAACAGATGAAATGTCTAGCAGTGACTTTATTCAGGTAGATCAGAATATAGTTTGTTTTTCTTGTTTGTTTTTCTGCTTGTAGCAAATCCATTTAGAATTTTAACATTACCTTCCTTGGAGTTCCACTTCAGTAATCATCAATGAAAAGTTTTCAGGACCTTCAGGAAAGTCATCATCATGAATTTCAATCAAAATAATTTTACTTTCCTCTTCTGGTTCAAACACAATTTCCCTTACTGTGGGAGTAAAATCCATTCCTTCCTCTGCAGTCCCATTTATTATCTGAAAGCAAAGACGTACTCTGCCATAGGATCCCCTGGAACGTACAACAGTGATGTTAACCTGAGGGAAAGAGAATATTTTCTTTTAAAAATGGCTTTGTTTTCTGTTACAGTTGCCTTTAGGACATGTTCTAAAGACACCTTTTCAATAGTTCTGTTTTATAAAGTACAGAGTACATGTAATTTAGCAGATAGCCTCAGTCATTTTAGAGAGTGACTTCTTTTCTTTCTGAAGTTGAACATAATTCTAGCAACAATGTTGATATCTATCAGTTATTTTGCATAAGAAGGAATTTTAATCCAGTACCCATTTTTCGTCCTCTGTTGTTTGCAATAGTTCATGGGAAAATGTAAACTCTCCATATGGAAAATCACTGGCAGCCATAGTAATATTTGCTGTGCTGCTAGATTCATTTATGAGTCCTCCATCACTGATCCTGGTTAGTTGAAACTGGTAGTAATTCTTCTCCTCAGGGCAGTTGTCATCTACAGCCTGTGGAAAAGAACCAACAACAGCTAAAAGGATTTAAACCATTTCCAGGGAGAGAGATATAACTAATTTCTATCCAAGATCCTAAGAAAACAAAAGAAAGTACTCAAAATAGCTACTGATATCAGATCTCTCATATACCTGTATCAGAACAACTGCTGCAGACTGCCTATCTCGCATGGTCAAGGTCCCCGATACCTCAATAAATTCTGTCTGATGAGGAGGTGTTATATTCCAATATATTATGATCTCCCCAAAAATCCCTGGGCCACGTACCAGGCTGCAGGTAAGGACACAAACACAGATTTTATTTTTACTTTAGTATTTAATATCTAATACAGAGATGGTATATCATATTGTTGTGCATGGAAGAAATGTTTTCAATAAGATGAAAGCTTGAGTTTTAATGTACTTAACTACTACTAAGAACATGAGAATTCCCTTTTCAGGTGTTTTAGGATATCTTTGAAGTTCTCTTTTATTTCTTTGTGCTGGGGGGCATCTCAAGCTGTGTTTTTACTGGTCTTTCAAGTTTCTTTCCATGTGTAGCCCAAAGATGGGATCTAAAAACTGATTTCTCTTGGTTCTATTCTGCTCTTCTAGCGATAGGTATGCAAAATAGAAGGGAAATTGTACGTCAGGATAATGTCAGGGGTAATTTGATCTAAAAGGCAAATGTAGGATACTAGAATACTTCTTTGAGATTTTCTGAGATATGTTCTATCTGCTATTTGTCTAAAACCCCTACTAATAACATAATGCTTGGTGAAATAAGTCACAGTAAAGATTTGTCAGCACATTCTGCACATAACACAACTTTAAACTACCTCTTGCACAAGTTTTGTCTTTTGGGCTCCTTGAGCCAGCACCAGAAGCTGTTCTGCTGCTTTATATTTGCTGGAAGTGTCATAATCTTTTTTTCCAATGCTCTTAAAGGATTCTCCTAAGAATCTAAAACTCTTCATTCTGTTTTCAGTTGACTGAATAAAACAGTTGCATCTCATTTCCACCAAACACCACATTCCCATATTATTTATGCTAGAAAATAGCAATTTGATGAAATACTATTCAGGCACAGATCCTGAATCAAATTCTAGAATGCACAGAACATCACCAAATATCACATTTCCTTACACTTTTCCTTTGATTAAGATCCTCTTCCCTTTAGGGCATCAATGTTGTAAATAACTTGAAGACAAAGACGAATATTTGGACCTCTCCATTAATACTGAATTGATGTACACATGGTATATTCTGCCCTTCCTTAAAACCAATCAAATAGTTTTTAAAATAGTTCTGATTATAGAAATTATGATAAAATGCAGTACTCAATAGATCCTTGCCAAACATGGAGTCTCACAGCTTTTGAATCTGGGCTGTTTTTCTTTCTTTGAAAAAAATGAGAGATTTACCTACCTAATAAGAGCAGTTCCATTATAATTTCCTGAAGGTTCTCCAATCAAAATGTGCTTGGATGAATCAGCTATGCCAACCACCCCAGAAGCTCCTTCATCTCCCATAATAACAATGGTTGCAACACCTATGAAGAGAACAATGCTTCTCATGGTAGGTGAAAACTAAACAATGAGCTATCTTTGGTAAGTTTTGTGATATGAGTGGCTAAGCATCAGCTTCACAGAGGGCCTTGTGGAACTCTCTTTGACTTCTTCAGACAAATGACTTAGGGAAAGAGACTGACATTCAAAATTGTGACCAACAATATACAAAACACTTAAGTACTGCAGACTAAAATAATATGAACAGATTTAGAATAGTTCTCATAGAGAATATCTAAAACCAGAAGATACTGAATTAACTCTTTACCATTTACAGGAGATATCTCTGCATCACCAGTAGACACTAGATGAATGGTAAATGTTTCATTCCCTTCCAGCAGACCATCTTGTATTACGTGTAAAATAATCAGCTTCTGGGACTCAGTCTGGATCATGTAAAGACAAGAAAGACATCGATATATATTAAATGGAATTTTAAAAAACACAGTACTAAAACTAATTTTTTTTTAACATATCAAGTGTCAAGAATGCTTGACAAATTCTCTAGTATTTTTTAAATATCAGATATCTGAACTAGCTGAAACTCTTTCTCACAGATTAATAAACAGTAAAAATTGTCTCAAACATTGTGGGCCACCTTAAAAGGATCCTCACTAATTTCAACTAAATAAAGATTGAAATTCCTTTCAACTTGTATTCACAGGTGTTTTCAACTTAGAGGAAATTTTCTACAGAGAAATTGAATATTCAATAGTACATACATATTCTAAAGACTAACACACTATTAAGATTAGATATATTAATTGAATTCCTGCCTAATCCACATTTTTGTCAGTGGGAAGTGGCAAACACATTGTATAAATTTAGTATAGCATGAGTACACAGTTGTATGCTTATACTTAAGCGTATGTAAAAATATGTAAACAGGACAAAATGTCAAAGCCTACCAGTAGAGAAAGGATAGCAAAACTTTGCCAAATACTGATGATATTACCAGAAAAAAAAAAATCTATTTTCCATCTGACTCAAAGTACAACAAACAGCATAGCATGTCTATTTATTTAATGAAAAACAAGCTTGTATCAAGAGAAAATAGATTATACCCTGTTAAAAGACTTTTCTTCATTAAATATTTTGAGTAGACTGTAAAATATCAATATCAACATAGTATCAGTACTCAACATTTTAACTCTGACTTCAGAGTTCTAACCTGCCATGAAATACAAATTAAATAATACTATTTAGTTTGAAAATTATTAAGGTTCTTTTGTTGCTATTTTTTTAATCTGCGGATTTTGAGCATTCATTTTCCTTTCTCACTCTTTCAATATAAATTTTCTTTTTAAGATACCTCATACTGTAGTGGAATAAGTGTTTCTGTGATTATCATTTACATTCAGTAGATTTCATCTCCTTTTTTTTAATAGTAAAAATTAAAAAAAAATCAGAGATTTGAAGAGCTATCTTCCTGATGATGACATTATGCTGCATTAAAAGAGTATGCCAGCTTTTCTTTACTGCTTGAAAGAGGCCTAAACTGCTAACCTCACCATTTCAAACTGACCTTTTTCTAGTGCATAATACTTAGTAACTCCCTACTTCTAAAAACATGTAACAGCCATACAAACACACAAAAGTAGAAGGAAGTATTTATGAATCTAGGAGTAAATAAATTATTGCAACATCTGAAATACCTCACTGAAATGAAGGGTACCATTTAGAGGGGTCAGATCATATCTGGCTGCTTCCTCGAGAATCCATAGCACTGTAGCTGCTCCTCGTCCTCCCTGACTCCGACTCACATTGAGCAAAACAACTGCAGCAGCATCATCAACTGTCTGAGGTTCCTTCACAGTTACCTGATGGAGGAAGGGAAGGAGAATGTGAGAAAGGTTGTACTGAAAAAGTCAAAAGCTGCATTGATAATGTCAAATGACACCTATACATGTTTGAGGTAAACAACAGAAAACATTATCAATGACAATTCTCAACAATAATAAAAATGAACAGGAGTGTAACAGGTGAAAGGAACGTGTTGAATTCTGCTAGCAGAGATTAGTCATTCAAGTGATTTCTGTATGCTCTATGATTCAAAACAATTACAGACAATGACACCAGCAGGCTCAGCATGAGCAAAATGGAGAGCAGAAGCACGGCAAGAATTAAGATGAGATATGCTTTGTAATTTCTTCCAAATTTTACTTTCAGTAATGCAGATTGTTACACAGACCTAGATAAAAAATCCTACCTAGGATGTCCTGAATTGTTAATGTAGTGCTTTAAATTGATTTGGTCATAGAGAAGTCCATATTTATGCAGTAGCATTTCCACTGTTACTACACAGTTAGGTGAGGAGAGGCACTAATAAAATTTCAAAGAAATCATGTCTTCCACTGTAGTGAAGGCCTACAAAAATCAGCTCTATGCTAGTGACACAAACCCAGTCTCCAACTTTAGCAGAAATGAGTGTAACCTAAATCAAACTCACATTCTTTTCTTTAAACCCAAATACTCCAACAGGAGAATCATTTGGTGGAATAGCGACAGTTACCAGGGTGTCATTCCCAAGTCTTGCACCACCTGTTACCCTCACCAGGGCAATTTTGAATATCTCAAGGAATTCAACTTCATTGTCATCTATGATTGTGATTTCTATTTTTCCTGTAGCCTGTAGAAATGATAAAAAAGAAAAAAAAAAAGCAACAAAGTTTCATTTATAATATTCTGTGAATTGTTTGAAAAAATATTAAAACAGGCAAATTGTATCTACTAATACACATTGTTAATTTTTCTTCTCAAGTCTGTACATTTATTATAAGAAGATATAATTTCAGTAGTGGTTTTTAAGTTTTTAAGTCCATCAATGTAAATCTTGTTTGTTAAAACCAGCAGACTGCTCTGCTTTGGTACAGAGTAGAATGTGAATGTTGATAATATTGTCAATATTCAGTCAAAATTCTGCACACTATGTATATTTTTCCCTTTTCCAAAGATCGCTTATATTCACTTAAAATCAAAATCACTTGTGTACAATAAGTATTTTCAGGTGCAGCATGAAATTTAAAATTATGTGTAGAACACAGCTAAGAAAACATATAGGCTTATTCTGAGAATTTACAGTGAAGATGGATTTCACTACAAATTTTCGGTGTAACAGGGTTTATTATTAGAAGTTATGTCCTCACTTGCCTAAGTATCAAAGACACACAAGCCTATTTGGTCAATGCTTATGAATATTCTGGTTTTCCATGTTGAAGAAATGAAGCTGGGAGCATCATTCATATACAGAAGGCCACAAATAATATGTTTACAGTGAAAATTCTGCTAGAGGAAAACACACAAAAAATCTTAAGCTGGTAACCAAAATCAGGCAAATTTTCAGCAAGTGAATACCTGCCCATCTGCAAATGTAAGGTTTCCAAATGATGGTGTGAAGTCTTCAAAGCTGGCAGTTGAAGGAATGGCTTCCCAGTATAGAGCTGCTGACCCAAACCTCCCAGCCTGTCGAACAACGGGGAGTTTCAGTACATTCTGTGGTGGTGGCACTTCATAACCAGAAACAGCTCCAGTGATATCCTGTACATCAAAAAAGAAACTTCAGAGTGTCATCCCTTTTTATGACATTAGTTTCAGCACTGCAGGCTCCATAATAAATTTTGTGTGTTACTTGTGATGAACCTCTTAAGAAAGAATTGTTTGTCTGGTATCTGGCCATTTTATCCAGAACAATTTAGTACCATAAAGCCTATCAGAAACTTTCAGAAGTCATCTCAGAAATCAGGCTGTCTTGCTCAAAAGTCACTTTACATGTTTTTCATTCAGACTTACTTACCTTTGTAACATTGAAATTAAATATTCCTCTGGCATCGTCATTTTCTTCAATTGTTATTTCAGCTATTTCTGATCCAAGCCTCTTCACACTTGGCTGACCTCCAGAGGAAGAAGTGATCAGCTGTACATCAGTAATATTGATTATGAATCCTTCCTGCAATTCTGGAATATTGTCCTGGAAAAAAAGTTTTAAATGTATTCTTTTTTTAATAATACACTGTAAGTTTACAGCACAGTTGACTACTTGTAGGTTGTTTACTATTCAAAACTTCTCAGCATTTGGGACCATATAACTGATCCCTTGCTTCATACCATATGAAAGATGAAAAAACTGCTTTTGCTGAGATTTTGAAATTGAAGCTGACAAGTCAGATTACAGATCTGCAAGAACAATGGAAAGCAGTGCTGGCTGTCACCTGTTACTCCTACCTAGAATAAAGTCAGCTAGTCTTCAGAAATCAAACTATGACTTGAAAATCAGTATCTCCATTCTAAATATATTTAAAGAATATACATAATCTTCTTTTCTTTCTCATTATTGTAAGTAAATTTTGGGACTATAATAAAACAAACGATTTGGCACATTCCCAGTGATAAGTATGCAAGTGTTTTTTGAAAGAGGTAGCTGTAAGAATCCCAGCACAGCCATTTCTGGAATATTAAATCATACAACTAGTATAAAATAAGTACCATTTAAATTTCCTTAAAAGACATTAATAGCTAAAGAAGTTGTTAGGCTACTCACAGGCAAAATAGTGACTATGATAGAAGTTGTTGTTGCATTCTCTGCCATAACGACTGTTTTCTTTTCCAGTATATAATCCTCATTTTCTGTTGCTCGGTTGGAGGGGGGAAGTTCAAAGTTCGGCGTAGTGCTCAACTGAATGACAAGATCTCCAACAAATCCTTGCTCTCGAACAATTTGTAGAGTAACAGTAGTTGAACTCTCCTGCCCTATAGTAAGGAGAGGGAAAAAATTCAAGATATAATTGTTTTACAGTCATAGAGTATGATGAATTGGAAGGGACCCATCAGGATCATCAGAGTCCAACACCTGGTCCTGCACAGGATACTCAAAGAATCACACCATGGGCTTGAGAGAATTGTTCAAACACTTCTTGAACTCTGTCAGGCTTGGTGATGTAACCACTTCCCTGAGGATTCTGTTCTGACACTCAGCTGTGCTCTGGGTAAAAAACTTTTTCCTGATATCCAACCTATATCTGTCCAGACCCAGCTTCATGCAATTTACTCAAGTCCTGTCACTGAGCACCAGAAAGTGCAGCGATCAGCATCTGTCCCTCCTCTTCCCCTCATGAGGAAGTTGTGACTGCCATGGGCTCTCCCCTCAGCCTTCTCTTCTCCAGGCTGAACAGACCCACTGGGTTCAGCTACTCCTCATACAGCTTCCTTTCCCTCACCATTCTCATAGCCCTCTTCTGCATGCTGTCTAATAGCTTAATATTTTTCATGCTGTCTAATGTTTAATGTCTCTTAATGTCTTTAGTGCCCAGACTTGCCCCCAGCACTGGAGGTGAGGCTGCCCCAGTGCAGAGCAGAGCAGGACAATCCCTTCCCTTGCCCAGCTGACCATGCTGTCCCTGATGCCCCCCAGGACACGCTTGGCCCTCCTGGCTGCCAGGGCACTGCTAGCTCATGTTCAGCTTGACACTGACCAGAACCCCCAGGTCCCTTTCCATGGTGCTGCTTTCCAGCATCTCATTCCCCAGCCTGTCCATCCATCCAGGACTGACCCATCCCAGGAGCAGAATCTGGCACCTCCCTTTTTGAACATCAGACAACTGGTGATTGCCCAGTGTTCTGATTTGTCAAAATCTCTCTGATTTGTTGAGATGTCTCTTCAGAGCCTCTCTGCCCTCAATAGAGTTGACAGCATCTCCAAATTTAACGTCAGCAAACTTAGCATTCCTAAGAGCATTCCTGCATCCAAGTAATTCATGAACATGTTGAAGAGAACTGAGACTAGGATGGAGCCCTATGGAAGCCCTATTTTAACTCTTGGCCTGCTTGCTTTTCAGTTCACCTAACTATTGGAGCTGTTTGATAGATCCCACTTAAATTCTGCCCACTGACACAACAGTCCTTGGGTAATTCCAGGGCTTAAGTAGATGAGCACACACAACTGGTGTGAATACATAAAACAGTACCTACATTTGGATCTAGAAGAAGATATAGAATATCTACAGTTTTATATGGATGTTACAAAAATTATTACTTCAAAATTTCTACTTTTATTCAGTTGTCTTTCAAAACTTCCATCTCAATAATTTGCTTAGCCTTTCATGCCTAGGCCATCACTATTGACTCTACACAGAAAGTGGTACTGAGGGCAATCATTCTGGCTGTAAATGTCACATTTCCTCAACTCAAGTACTGAGGAAGTTGAGCAGACTTGTATCAGTCAGGCTCACCACCCTTTTGGGAAAGCAGATTTGTAATTTTATCCAATCAATGATGAAATACATAATCTAACTAAAAGAGATGCATTTATGACTGGAGAAATAGAAACAGATAAAATGTAAACAAGTTTGTACTTCAAAGCAGTTACCGTAAGCAGATATTATTTCACAGATAGCACTATAGTTCATTAAAAATATAACAGTTAAAATTGGAAAAAAACCCATGTGCAACCAGTGGAAGTTGGGAACCTTTCCTGAAGCCTAACTTAAAAGTATAAAGGTTTATAATGTATAAGAATTCAACATTACTTCCAGGTGCTAAAAAAGGGGCAAAACCAATTCACCTGAAAATAGAACATGTTAGAAGGTTTTACCTGTGATAATAAACTCTGATACAAAAAGTGATTTTGTATATCTAAATTTAATATATCTAATTTAAAAACATTAAATCATCTTAAAATTCTAACTGGGTTGTATATCTAAATTTTTAATATGGACAGAACATAAAATCATTAGAAAATTCTAATTGGATTGTTAAAGTATGAATAGCCCATCAGGCAGCTGCAGGAAAAGCCCAAAAGAATGCCCCCTGAGCCAGGAGAGAGGGAAGAAGCCTGAGCATCATGGCAATTCTCCTCTGGCCAACTGCCTGAGGGATCCTTTTCAACTTATGCCTGAAAGGAAAAATCAAACATGCAACTGCAATCAGGAAAATACCACCTTTTTCCTGAAGTAGAATTCACTT
>VZTB01008630.1:0-14391 GCA_013397245.1 Thryothorus ludovicianus | reverse complement strand
TATATTTTAAGGGATATTTATGCTAAACTTTAATAAAAAACTGCTGATATTGATATATATATATATATATATATATGTAACAGGTGTTACAGCTTCAACAAAGCTAGCCCTGTAAAAAGATACATTTCCTAAGAATCAAGAAACAGACTTACCTTCTGGCTCTGTGACTTTAACAAAGAGAGACTCCATATGCCACTCAATCACACCATGTGGAGAGTCACTGGGTAAAATGCTGAGTACAGCTCTTGTCCTTTCAGGATCAATGACAGCTCCTTTTGAGGGATCTTGAACATCCGCAGTGGTAACACGGGTGAGTGTGATTTCCACTGTCTCTGAAAGTTCTGCAACGCTGTCTGCGAGAATTGTCAGGGTGATTGTGGACAGGGCCTGACCTTCTGAAAACGTAATCTAAAGTTTTAAAGGGAGAGGGGGGGGAAATTCAAATTTCTTGTCAGGGTTGTTAAATCTAGAGTTTAATTCTGTAAACACTATCAGTTATAAAATGCATATACATACACACATACCTATCTTATAGAATCATAGAATATGAGGTTGGAAGGGACTACAAGGATTATCTGGCCCAATCTTTTTTGGCAGTATCACAGTCTAAACAAGATGGCTAGCATCCCGTCCAGCTCAATCTTAGAAGTGTCAGTTTTGGGGAGTACACAACTTTCTTGGCAGGGTTATTCCGACAGATGATTGTTTCCATGGTGAAAAATGTTCCTCTTATGTCCAATGAGAATGTCACCAGGAGTAANCTTTGAGCAAAAAAGCTTCCCTTTTTGAGTCATTTGAAGAGGAAAATCTTTCTGTTAGTTATTTTAAACAATATAGCAATCCCATTAAATGGGCAACTTCTGCTTTTTATATAAACAAAAGTATTATATGCATTAGTGATTTGCAACTTATCTCTCAAACAAGAATGGCTGGAGAATATTGATATATGCAATGTGAAATACAGCATTGTTATATATTTTAAGGGATATTTATGCTAAACTTTAATAAAAAACTGCTGATATTGATANACATCCGCAGTGGTAACACGGGTGAGTGTGATTTCCACTGTCTCTGAAAGTTCTGCAACGCTGTCTGCGAGAATTGTCAGGGTGATTGTGGACAGGGCCTGACCTTCTGAAAACGTAATCTAAAGTTTTAAAGGGAGAGGGGGGGGAAATTCAAATTTCTTGTCAGGGTTGTTAAATCTAGAGTTTAATTCTGTAAACACTATCAGTTATAAAATGCATATACATACACACATACCTATCTTATAGAATCATAGAATATGAGGTTGGAAGGGACTACAAGGATTATCTGGCCCAATCTTTTTTGGCAGTATCACAGTCTAAACAAGATGGCTAGCATCCCGTCCAGCTCAATCTTAGAAGTGTCAGTTTTGGGGAGTACACAACTTTCTTGGCAGGGTTATTCCGACAGATGATTGTTTCCATGGTGAAAAATGTTCCTCTTATGTCCAATGAGAATGTCACCAGGAGTAACTAGTATCCATTACCCCTTCTCTTTTCAATATGACACCTTGTAAAAAGTAAGACTCCTCCTTGGCTGCCACTTTTAAAATATTGAAACATGGTCTGAATATAAGGTCTCCCCCTGACTTTCTGCTCTCAGCCTTTCTTCAGTATCTGACCACATTTGTGACCAGCTCTGGATCCCCACCAGCCTGCTCGTATCTATTTTCCATAACAGGGACCAAAACTGGACACAGAATTCCAACTGTAACCCAAAAAGTGTTAAGAAGAGTGGGCTAATGACTGGTTTATATCTGCTTGGAACGGCCTTGTTGATGCAACCCAGAAGCATCCTGGTGGATTGCCCCAGTGTTCACTTACACTGAGCTTATCGACCAGCAAGATCCCCAGGCCCCTTTCCCCAGAACTAATCCCCAGTCAGAATAGATGCCTGGTCTGAACAGTGGGTGCTGCACTTCTGGATTGTGTTTTCCA
Organism: Thryothorus ludovicianus; assembly: GCA_013397245.1. Classification (NCBI taxonomy): domain Eukaryota; kingdom Metazoa; phylum Chordata; class Aves; order Passeriformes; family Certhiidae; genus Thryothorus; species Thryothorus ludovicianus. Next base: position 12,427 of record VZTB01008630.1, on the reverse strand, counting down.
TAGTGCAACGTTTGTTCCTCATGAATCTTCCAGTCTACCCAGGTCTTTCTGCTGGGTGGCTCTCCAACGTGTCCACTTCCTCATTTAGTTTGGTACCATTATCAAATCATCAATGTACACCTGATCTCATCACCCACATCACTTATGAAGATATTAAACACTGTTGGGCCCAACATTAATTCCTGAGGGACCACACTTGTGACAGGTTGTCAGTTTGAAAAAGAGCTATTTACCACCACTCCCTGGGGGCAGCATTTGTTTATTTAGAAGAAGACTATGGCAAGCTGCGTCAAAAACCTTGGAGAAATCCAGGTAGACCATTTTTTCGTATTACACAGCCTCTATCTCAAGATTTTTTTACCTTACTTTTCCCTTCATCATGCTGAGATGGGAGAGTAAGAGAGAACTAGTTGGGAGTTTTTAGACAGCTAAGATCAACACACCACATGTATCCATATCAAAAGAAGGATGAACATATAACATCTACTAAAATCATTGCTATGTGAAGAAATGTCTACTCAATTTTTTTTTCTTCTTCAGATAAAATGATTGATACATGCCTTGTCTATCTATATTCTTATTTTTAAATTCAAAGGGCCTGCCACTTGATTAGGTCTTTCTCAACAAGGAAGACATGTCTATAAACACTTAGGCTACACATAATGTGTAGGACAAACATAAATTTCCACTTAATATTACACCTTTCTGACTCTTCTTGACTGCAAACCTATACAGTGTACTCATGTGGTATGTAGCTGGAACGCTCAAGGAGTACTCTAAAAATTTCAGTACGATTGCTTTGGCATCCTTAATTTCCAGTCCATTTATTTTTTCCCTCATTTTTTTTCAGGCTTTGTGTCTGCCACAGACAGCCACAAGGTGGAAGATTTTGATTTACAGAAACTGGCTCCTGGCAGTTCTAAGGCATATAAAGAGCTTTGGCCACAGAAAAAATTAGGTTTTAGCATGGCTAGGAATCTAAGAGTCTCAGAAACATAGAAAACTGGGACTTGTCATATTCTGCTGGGCCACTTAAGTTCTCCATTTTATTGAGAAGGTCAGGACAAAGAGCAAACACTCCCAGATTCTCACCTATGCAAATGGTTTAACATACTAGCTGAATCTCACCGCAGGAAGAAACGAAGACGGGAATAGGATACTACAGATACATATTTCCAGTGCCTGGACAGCATTGCAATATCAGGTTCAAGAAGTGCCAGAGTGATATTGCTGTATTATGCGCCAGTCAGAAGCACAAACAGCTATAATCACAGGGAAGCGGGGATTGACAGAAAAGTGGGGCAATCTAACATGTAGTGTCCTTCTCACTTCAAACATCTTTATCTGAGACAATACAGTCAGTGCTTCCCCAATAACAGTGACATTATTAAATACCATTCCTGAAGTTGGAAATACATCACTTATGCTCCCATTAGCGATCCACTCTACTGTAACTCGTCCATATGTTCCTACTAAACGTTCAATATTCAGGGTGATCAAGCTGTCATGTTCCATTTCTTCAATTTGCTTAAATAAAGAACTCTGGAAAACATACAGTAGCAGAACCAAAGCATTATTTTCTCAGAATGAAAAGTTTCTTTAGGGAATAGGGTATTTAAAGGGGGCCAGAGACATAGGGCATCAATAAATAAACCTACTCTTAAGCAGCTAAATGCAAGTTTATTGATTATATAGCTTAATACTCAATAGGCTCAAATTCCATAAACATTAGAATTTGCAATGTCAGACCTCTTCATCCTAAGGCAAAAATTCAATGGTTTTTGCTAGGTTTTTTTAGTATTTTATGTCCAAATCATGTGAAGGAAATGTACAACAAACATGTAGACTTCCAAGGGAGATATATTTTTACTACTGTTACTTCATTATTATTCATCCTCCTCACACAAGTCCAGATGCAATGTTTCATTTCAGTGACAATTTTCCTGTTTTATATCTTCATTATGTATTTAATACATATAACTGCTTACATAACTTTTACAATATTTGATGATTTAAGAATCAACAATTTCAAATAATATCTTCAGTCTACCATTTTCTTCTAAGCTTTTATTTTGCTAAGGCAGATGAACTCATCCTGTGACATAACGATGTTAAAGGAAAAGAATTTTTATTTGATTCCCTTGATTAACCAATTAGTAGAGACTGTGACGATCTGCCATCTGAAAATTAATTTTTTAGGTTGCTGCAAAATGAAACTGATAAAATAATAGGTCATTCCAAATCTAAGGGGATTATAAAACCCCCACAGTTGGGACAGACTGGAAGTGAGTTTCTGCTGCCTGTCATCTATATAACCAAGTAATAATGCTAAATGGAAGTCAAAGCCCTTCTGCATCAGGTTGCTACAAGGCTTTAGAAAAAGAATCTCGTCACATGCAATTTTAGTATGTTTGTGTTCTTTTATTCAGAAATTATTTACACATATTTTAATGATTTACCTTAAAAGTTTTACCTGAGCAAATGCAATGACTCCATAGGCATTGTCATTAGGAGGAATAATTATGTTAACAAAACTGTGAACACCAATCTCTGCACCTCCTTTAGGGTTTTTCAGCCACACTTTAAAACATTCTTCTTCCTCTGGGATGATGTCATCCAGGATATTGACTGCTATCACAGCTTCCATGTCCCCAGGCTCAAATATCAATTCACCTGAACTAGCATACAAACAAACACATCAAGTAAGTATAAACTGAGGATATGATTAATGAACTTTGAAAGCACTACTGAAAACTTAAAGAGCATTTTTGATGTTGAAATTGTTGTTTATGTTCTGGAGTAAGTCAATGAGGTTGAAAGGATGTGGGATTAGTGCTGGGTTTGGGTTTTTTCTTAATTGCAATAGAACATATAGTAACTGGTATTTCTTATTAATGTAATGTAATTTAGCTTATCCTAATTAAATCTTGAATATTGAGTTTAATGGCAAGTTCTTTTATTCCATTTTTTAAAGTAAATTGTGAGAAATTTGACTTCAGGTTATCCAAAGGCTATGAGAAATTCTTTTTAGTGTTAATAAGCACACCACACACATGTGTCTATAATGGTCTCCACTGTAACAAAAAGATTATCACAGAAAAAAGAATGCAAGAGCTGGGAGATAAACCAAAAAACCTACCTAGGTATAAAATCTGACTGGTTGGAGATGGTTGTCAGCTCATAAATCTGGGAGCTGGATTGTACAGAAAGAGCAATCAAGCTCTTGCTGGAGTTCAAAGACCTTGCAGTAGTGGAAGTGATATGATCTGCATATGGGGCTTCCAGCATCAGAGAGAACTGGTTCCCTTCTGAGTTCCAGGAGTACAGTGCTGTTGTGTCCTTACTAGAGAGGAGGATGTGAACTGCATTGAGCAAGGAAGAGAAAAAAGAAATATCCAGTGATATATTTAAAAATTCTTGTAATACCAGAAATTTCCTTGTTAAAGTATCTCTTAAAATCTGATAAATAATATGAAAATTGAATGCATATATTTCCTCAACTCCCATACTATAAATGAAATCTTACCTAAGCCTGAAGGAGGCATGAAAACATGGATGTTTCCTACAGCAGAGACTGGAAGAGACTGAAAGTGCCTGAAGGTAGACTGCCCTGTCTCCCAGATGAAAATTTCAGAATTCCCAGTTTCTACAAAGGAGAAAAATGACAAAACCTGAATTATATTGCTGTCTGTTAATCAAATCACACACTGGTGGCCATTCAAAGGCAGAGACTGGCAGCTTTAATTACAAACTGAGACCAGTGATTGTATCTTCCCTTTTACTTGCATAAATCCATAGCAAGATATCCCATTAGATTATTTATTCCAGGACATCATTTAAGAGCTTTTTGGCACACATTCACATATAAGAACACTAAAAATCCAAGCAGACAACAGTCAGGTGCAAAGAAATACATACATTTTTAAATAGTCATAGAGATACAGACATAAAACAATGTCTGAAGTGTCATACTTGTAATAAAAATGTGCTTTGCTGAACAATGATCTTTGCATATAAGAAAGCCCAGAAAAGCTTAGAAAGGGTGGAATTAGCAGCTAGATGAATAGTCTTATTATTTCCTATTGTTCTTGGGAAAATATTTCATTAGTTTCATAAATATTTGAGAACAAACACAATGTTTTCATTTTCTAAAGGATAAAACACATATTACTTTGATAGATGCTTTTCAGCAAATTGTCACCCCCCAGTAATATTTTAATCTCTACCTAAACTCATTTTATTCCAAATGCCTTTGTTATCAAACAAGCTAGCACATACTTAGCAAATTTATTGTTTGTTTTCTGCTAAATACCTTTTCCAACAATTAAATATATATCAGATCCAGAAGTCCAGGCCTCCATATGTTTTATTTCTTTTGCTGGTAACTGATGAAGATCCCTAAACTCATTATGCAGCCATTGGAACAAGAGCAGATTCTGGCTGGTATTTGAGAAAGAAACTATTAAGTACATAATGCCTCCTCGGGGAAACAAGGCAATGTTCAGAGCTTTGTAAAGTGGAAGTTGATGATGCAGCACAAATATATCTTTATTCCACTGGAAAATCTGTAAAAATAGAAAATATATTTTATAATGTATTTATAACAAGCACGAGAAAAAAAAGAAATTAAGTTTTGATGAAAAATTGGAAAGACTTATAATTAATTGAATTCTTCAATTATGTGGCAATCCTACATTATGGTGGAAGTACACTGATAAGCAACCATAAGTAACTACCTTACTGCAAGCACCTGTGCCTGTTCTTCAGATGAGCAGGTTTATGGCCAGAAGCTACTTCTACTCCTGTAGCTAATGCAATATATTTCAAAACAGAAATGACAGCAGTAATATAATCAAACAGAGTCTAAATTACATGTTAATAAAAGGAGTGCTGTTATATTTAAACATTCTAAGTCTAGAATTTTATATCTTATAAATCTGTAAGAGAAGGGTAACTAATTTTTCAGGAATATATACTTGCTTTTTTTTCCTTATTTCCTTCATATTTCAAAATACAACTGAGAAATAACCAAGCTACCTACATCAAAGCTATGGAAAGCAAATGTATTCTAACCTGGATGGAATTGAAACTGGTGGTATCACTCACAAAAACTAAATAATCTTCTTCATCCACAGCAAAATGTTTGACAAGTGTGGTATCCAAAACAGAGAGGGTCTGTAGCGACACAGAAAATATGGCAAAAATGGTATTTGAAAGTCAGTTCAAGTTTATTCATACACACATATTTTGAAAAAACTATAAAAGTATATATAAAACATATATAAAATAATGTACAAAAAATTTCATAAATGTAATTTTATAATTTTAAAAATATATGTGGGGTCATTTTGCAAAACTAATATTACTTATCATACATTTTTCAGAAAATGCTCTATGAGTTCATTGCTTCAAAATTTCTTTCTTCACTTCCAAGGTCATCTTATCTCACTCTCAAAATATGACCATAAAAAATGTTAGACTACAAGCTGTAATAACTGTCATGGTTTAGGAATGGAATCTCTAAATTTAGTGGTTCCCTGAACACCGAAACACTCCAGACCATGCTGCCTTTTCCTTTTTCCCCTGCAGAGGGATGGAGAGGAGAATTGGAAGCACAAAAGGTGAAGATCATGGGATAAGGACAATTTACTGTAAAGAGCAGTGTGATGAGAAAATGCACAGTAAAAACAACCATAATAATAGCAGAGGGTACAAGTGAGGAAAAGATTTGTGTGTGAAAATGCTCACAGTCCACAACCCGTCCATACATGAACTGCACCCACACTACCCCAACACCCAGAGGGCCCCTTTCCCCCCTTCCTCAGAAAATGACACGAGGTGGTACAGAATAATTTCAGCCTCCTCTGGCCACTGCAAAAATTAACCCCGTCCTGGCCCAGGACAGTAACTTACAGCACTGACTCCTGCAGAGTGCTCAGTTGCCAAACTAGCTGAGAACAGAGTGCTTTTTCCCAAAACATGGCTGGACAGAAGGGCATCACACAGTCCTTTCTAACCCAGTTATTTAATGATTTTGTAAGTATCGCACATTTACCTTCAAGAGTTTGCGTCCAGGCATGAATGCATACACACTGCTATTGGAAGCTCCCTGCCTGCTTCCTCCATGAGTAATAACAAGGTAGGGAGAGGCACGGATTTGGAAAGACACACAGCTTTTAGGATTCCACATACTGAAATTCTGAGAGAGGAACAAAAAAGCAGAACTGAAACATCAAGGGTTTATTAAGCAGCATGGTTGGTGTCTCTAAGCAAGCATTTACCTCAATGGCAACAAAAACTCCTTTCCACTGGTAGAGAGTAGAAAACTCAGCTGGAGGTGAACGCAACAGCACACCATACAGGAATTCTTCTGATGGAAAGAAACACCAGCCAGCTGCTGACTCATCCACAAAGCTTTGCAAGACAGACAGAACACTGATACTACCCCCTGCAATACAGTATAAGAAAAAAGTATTTATCTTTAAGGTCTTTTACAACATTCATTGCCTTTTCATTACTTATTTGCCAAAACCAAACATAGTATCAGAAATCACAGAATATTCTGAGTTGAAAGGGACAGACAAGGATTATCAAGTCCAGCTCTGAAGTGAATGACGTATACAATGGTAAAACCACAATCTTAATATTTTTAGCACCATGCTCTAAACATCTAAACTATTTTCTGAGTTGTAGCTAAATAGTTGGTATAAATGCACGGAAATGCATGGAAATGGTATAGCACTGAGGATGTACTGAGAGTCAAACAATAAATTAATTTCTCATATATTACCATAACATATGAGAGATGCATAGGCAATTTAAGAGTGATTCAGAGTGACTAAGTTTGGAATTTAGATAGTGATAAAATTAAATAGACAGGAAGATATAAAAAGTGACAAAGAAAGTAAAAATGTTTATCCTAATTCTCTTTGTCATCACAAGAAGTAGTCATGGCACTAAGATTCTTAAACTGCCTAGTCATTCAACATTTACAGAAAATAGTGTCTTTTATATTATGATAGAAAAGTCCAGAATTACAGGTAGTAAAGAAGAGATTTTATAAATGAAATGTCTTGTGAAAATATATAAGCAACAGGAAGAGCAGTACAGATTGTCTAAACTCTGGCAGCAGTGGCCGATAACAAGCTGACTCTTTAGCAGCCAAGATCTTTTATCTAATGAATTTTGATATCATAGGAATATTATAAGTGAGTTTTCATTAGGAAGTTACATCTCCTATATGTTTGGTTACTCTGTACCTATCTCCACTCTGAAAATGGTAAAGATGCTCTAGATAAAGTGAACGTACTGATGCCAAATGCAGTCTCCGACAGTGTCTCCCACTCAACACTCACAGACACGTTGAGCCCATTACTCCGTGAAACTTTCAAATAAACCGTAGTGTTTGCTTCTTCAACTGTCAAGACATTTGTCCTAAATTTGCGAATTGTGAAAATAAGTTTTAAGAAATATTATTTTTAGAGTATAAGAATAGGATTATATTACCATATATTAATAACAAAGGAGTATATTACCATATACTTTCAGCAAAGAATGCTCAAGAAAAAGAAAATACTGAGTTTGCTCTGTGATGGACTAATACTATTTAAGGTTATCCAACATTTCTTCACACAAGACTTCGACAAAACCATGAGAAATTAAAAAAAAAATCTGAAACCAGCCTGAAATGTAACACACCAACCGAATGGATAAAGCTGAATGATTTCTGAAAACATTATTCCACATCACAGACCCATGATCATAGAATGGTTTGGGTTGCAAAGAACCTTAAAGATCATCTTGTTCCAACCCTCCTGCCATAAGCAGTGACATCCTCCACTAGACCAGGTTGCTCAGAGCTCCTTTGAACCTGGCCTTGAACACCTCCAGAGATGTGGCATCCACAACCTTCTCTTGCCACTGTCTCACCACCCTCACAGTAAAGAATTCTTCCTCAAAGCTAATCTGAACCTACTGTCTTCCAGTTTTAAGCCATTCCCTCTCATCTTGTCACTACATACCCTTGCCAAAAGTCCCTCTCCAACTTTCAGATTGGCTTCCTTTAAGTACTGGAAGGCTGCAACTGTGTCAGCCCAAAGCTGCCTTTTCTCCAGTCTGAACATCCCAGTTCTCTCAGGCTTTCCCCATGGCAGAGGAGCTCCATCCCCCTGATCACCTTGGTGTCCCTCCTCTGCTCTCTCTCCAGCAGCTCCATGTGCTGGGACCCCAGGGCTGGAGGCAGCTCTGCAGGTGGGGTCTCAGCAGAGTGGGGCAGAGGGGCAGAATCCCCTCCCTGCCCTGCTGCCCTCGGGGCTCTAGGTGCAGCCCAGGACACACTTGGCTCTCTGGGCTGGCAGTGCCCATGGCTGGGCCATGTCCAGCCCCTCAGCAGCACCCCCAAGTCCTTTTGGCAGGGCAGCTCTGGGTCTGCTGTATTGGGGGTGCTCTGACTCCAGTGCAGCACTTTGCACTTGCTCTTGTTAAACCTTATGGGTTTCCCAGAGGCCACTTCTTGAGCTTGTCCAAGTAAAATGGCTCAGGAAAACAATCCTAAGTGAGGGTGTATCTTACACAAGCTTAAATAAATAAGTAAAGTAAATTAGAAAATTTCTGATTACCAGGTCACTGGTCTATGGTTTGGAATTCTTAATATCAATTAATATTAGTGAAATGTTTAGAGACTAATGAAGCACTGTTTCAAGGAGAAATGCATAGAGAAATCAACATTGGTAATGTATTTAAGTGTCTTTCTTTTCTTCTGTATAGCAGTAATAGTAGTTGACAAATAGTCTACTCTTTAAAACCATAAATTTTACAACAGGATTACTGCATTTTTTTAAAGGGAAACCATTTCTATGGAATATGAAAAACTTCCTTTTAATTGAATCAGGGTTCAGTACCTATTTGTAACAGAGTAGATGCTAAAGAGCCCCAGTGGAGCCTGGTTCTGTAATATCGTAATCATAGTTTGCACTCTGGTGCCTAGTGTGGCTCCTCCAGTTGGATTGAACAGGGTGACAACAAAGTGCTCATCCAGTTCTGGTTCTTCATCCAGGATTGCAGAAATATGCAGTGTCTGACAGGAAACAAGAACAAAAAGCTGCTGAGACTTGACAGCTAACAGTGACAATGTTATTCAGGCCACGTTGCTGTTTCAGTTTTTTCTCTGGACAGCAGGGAAGAACAACAGCAGCTCTTGAAACTGGAGAAGGCAGGAGTAAGGCATGGACAGTTCAGACTGGGGTTCTAAAGTAATCCCTCCCATGACCTCCATTAGTGCAACACTAACGTGAGCATATCCACTTTTTATTTTTCCTTTCCCCTCTTTCCTCTTATCGTAAGGTTATCTGAAATGTAACAGGTATTGACCCTTTCTTTGTACCTCTGTTTTTTACTTATTCCACACATTCCTTGGTAATTCATAGTCCCCATAAAGCTACCTGATCCCCTAATGCAGCTCAGTCAAGTTGGGTTTACTTTACTTTAGTTGTCAACTGAACTATGTCGTGGGCAACAGGGTAGTTACCCTTCTGGTACTAGGAACAAAGAAGGAGGAAAAGACAATAGAGGAATATTTGAAAAATATCTCTTCTTGATGCTTTATTCCCTCTACTCCACCATGGTGGGTAAGAACAGGATTGCCTCAAGGTGGTCTCAAATCAGCAGAGAACTGCCTAGAAAGGTGTTTTCACTGTCATTCTCCTCATTACCTAAAGAGGTGAAGTAGTACATGTAGCTTCACCTTAGAAAAATTATTTAGTAAGGGCAGATCTGGATCTAAAACAGAGCTTACCATGTTTTAGATCTCTACTTACTTCTAAAATAAATTGTACTTAAAGAGGGTACTGAGAAATCTTTTATTCCCTACTTCTCATAGGTCTGCTAAACTGGCCATCACTGAGGTGCCAAATGTATTTCAGGTTCAGAAACTGAAAACCAGTGTTTCCAGAAAGGTTTGTTTGAGATTCTACTCTCCTGGTCATAATACACTAACCTATTATTTACACACTTCAGATAGCAAACTTTCTAGCTGACATTCATGTAGGGACTGTACAGAAGCAATGGGATGAATACTGCCAGTAAAAGAAATAATTTTCAATTTCTAAAACTCTGAAAGCTGTTAAACTTTTTCCTTTACTGCAGCATACTCTCTTCAGTTCAGGCCACATAAAGGGATGGTACTTTCAATTCCACTGTAATTATTTACAGTAGGAAATTATGACTTCATGTCAAAGTTTGTCTTTCAGCTACATACTAAACAGATATCAATAAATGGTCCTATACACACAACATATTATATACCCATTATATTGTTTTCAGTTTACCTGGACTATTACAAAGAGAGAAATATCTAGAGAAAAGCATATTCAATTTTTCTGCACACCTACAACTCAGTTTATTCTGAGAATTAAGGAAAACATAAGAAAAAAAAAATACATGAAAAAACACAAACATTGCCAAAATTCTTCAAATAATTAAAAAAAAGCCTTCTTCACTTTTTGTGTTATAACTATCATATTACCTTAAATCTGACTCCCTCTTCCAGCACAATGTATCCTTGAGAAGGAGTCAAATCCACTGATGGCTCTGAAGAATTTATTTCACTTACAAGATATTGAACAGACACTGTTCCAAATATTCCCTGAGGAGGTTCTCTAATAATATTTAATACTGCAACACTTTCCATCAGATGGAGAGCTGTTTGCTCTCTCAGGAAGAAGTGATCAGTGTTATTGAATGACAAAATTCCATGTCCATCATCATTGGCAAGTATAGTAATTGTGGNTAAATATATACATAAATCCATTCTTTCTTTAATATATGTATATTGCTTTTAAGTGCCTGATATTGCTTAACAGAATATTCAAGTATTTTGCTTTATCTAGGAAAATTTCTAGAAAGGAAAAATCTAGACTCTCTTATCAAAACATCCAGTTTTTGCATTTTTCTTTCCTTATTTTACATATTGTTTTTTTAGTTTTACATTTTTCACAGGGATGCCTAAGAACTTTCCAAATGATTTTAATAATTTACCATAGGAGCACACTGGTGTTTTCTAAAACATAATTATTCAGAAGAATTAAATCAAAGTGACTGAGATAGAATTCTGAAGAATGAGAACATCAAAACTAAGTTTTACCTGTTGTGTTCTCCCCTAATTCCAGGCCAAATGAGGGATTTGTCAGAATTAACTGGAACTTCTCAACACCTTCAGGAATATCATCATCACAAATCACAACAACAACAGATTTATTCCTTTCTCCATCAGCAAAAAAAAGAGTCTAGCATTGAAACACAGAAAGCATTGAATATTCAGTAGCTGATAAAGCACAGAGAAAGTTTAAACTAAGGTAAAGCAGAATTGCCTTAAATAGGAAGGAAAGAAGAGGCAAGAAGAGGGGTAATTTCTGTGTCCCTTATAAATTGATTGAAAAAGAAGCAAAACAGTTAAATAGTTTAGTACATTGTAGAGTGAGGACAAGCAAGAGTGATTAATTTTGAAAGTTCTGTTGCAAAAAATATTAAAACTTACATAAAATCTTATATGCTCTTGTCTAAGCAAAGTTGTATTTGAAATAGATGTTTGAAAGTTTACATGTCTTATTTTTAAAAATGCTTCAGCACTAAAACAGAAAGACTAAAATAAGAAGATGAAATCTATCTCTATACAGATGATCAGAGCAATTGAAACAAGTTGAGAAATCTAGCTTTACTACTGACCATTCTGCAGAATAAATAAGAAGATGTTCTTTTGAGAAAGTTGAAGAAATGAAAACTACTAGATTTGAAATTTGCTTCTTACCCTTGAGGTCACATAAAAATCCAAACCCAGCTGTGCCTCCAAATTTTGGGCATAAAAAAACACAGACACATTGCCATAAGATCCCTTGTTTCGGTATGCCATTATGGTCAGATTCCCATGAGATTCATTAACTTCAAAACTAAAACAAAAACCAAGACAAATTCTCAGTGCTCACTGAGCATGTTCTTTTAGTAAGATGGTAGATAAGTGTTGTATTTTCACTTAAAATCATCCCCTCTACCTTTTAAGAAAAAGGCACTATTACAATAAAGCATCATTATCACTTGTCTAATGCAACCATTATACCTTTTTTTTCCTATAAAAATGGAATTGAACTATAGGATCCTTTTCCCATACTTATTAGCAGCAGATTAAGCCTACTTATCAGCATAGATGCCTTCTTCCTAGCTCCTGGAAATCAGAGAAAAAGATCTGGGACCTGCCAATGTGTGTGCTTACATCAATGAAGAGGTTGGGCACTGGGGGGAGTCTTGAGGGAGTGATGGAAGATCAAAATACCAAAGGATAGTAATGAAAACAAGTATACAGTAGCATGAGATTTCTGAGTAAATATACTGTAAAAGTTGGTTTCTCCTGTGGGGATCATCTTTCCAGTTCCACTGA
>VZTB01008608.1:29809-41665 GCA_013397245.1 Thryothorus ludovicianus | reverse complement strand
TATATTTTATAGCCCAATTTCTCCTATTGCAAATGTAAATACTTGCTGTTCAAACAAATCAGACTCCCAGGATCAAGATGTATCTCGTATTTTAGATTCCCTGAAAATTTCTTGGCTACTTAAGCCACTGAAGTAACTGAACTACTCCAAAGACTGAAAGCACACAAGACATGCTTATCAATAGACTATACACTATGCAGACTAACAATGAATTTCACTTTACACTCTGAAAATTATATTTGTTTTAATATTTCTCCCCATATCCTCCAGACCTTACTCCTCCCCTGGTCTCCAGTTTCTAGCCATTATAATATACTGTTATAATGAAATTATATCATAGAATCATAGAATGTTGTCTTGGAAATGACCTTAAAGATCATCTAATTCCAACCTCCGTGCCATGAGCAGGGATGCCATCCACTAGACCAGTTTGCTCAGGGCATCATCCTACCTGGCCTTGATGGGGCATCCACAACTGCCCCGCTGTCACCTGCAGAGTTGCTGAGAGTGCACTTGATTCCACTGCCTATGTTATCAAACATCTGGAAGAGCACCAGTTCCAAGACAGAGCCTTGAGGGACTGGACTTTGTATACTCTGCATCATTATATTTTTCTTGTCAGTTTTTTCATTGTCTGAATAGCATAATTCTGTGACTTCTTTAGCATTTTTAACCTCAGTTTTCCTATTTAGTCACTTTCACTTCCCTTAGCATCTTTCAGCCTCTTTAGCTCCAGCTCCTCAGGTTTCTTCTTTAGTACTTTGTCTGACCTTTATCTCTGCCTCTTTCTCATCCATGTGGCTAGGTAATTCACTGAAGCACAAATAAAGTAATGTCTATATTGTACCAGAGCTTCACCCCATTCCTCCATTAAGCAATTAGTAATTGCAATTGCAGCAAGTGTTATACAGCATGTTCCCAACATGCTGCATGTTCAGTGAACATCAATTGTAAAATAGTAGAAATTTAGTTATACTAACAGTACAAACAACAGCCAAATTTATTTAAGTCTTTCAAAACAGTGTCACATTTGGGCAGATTTTTGTAGAGGTAGCAGAAGGAATATTATTCAACAAATGGCATTGCCTAAATGAGGAGCTCTAAAATACAGCAGCTACATATAAGGGATAGTCTCTTTCTTTCAAGAAGTTTTAGTGTTCTATTCACCATCATTCTAATTTCATCTAGTGATGAAATTTTAAAATAAAATGAAACAAAATATCTCAAAACAACCTACAATCATGTAAAAAATTAAGCTCAAAGACAAATACAGTTTCAGAGCAATTAGCCATGAAGAAATTGTATTATAATGTGAAGTTTCAGGGAATTTACCCAATAGGTAAGCCTGCCACTTCGAATTCAATGCTATACTAATTCATAGAAAACTGTAATATACCTGAGACATGAAAAATAATTCAAGAACCCAGAAGCTAAATAAAAAGATAGATTATATGATCAATAAAGATTAGAAAAATCTTGAACACTAAAGTCTATACAGAATCACAGAGTGGATAGGGCTGGAAGGGACAACAGTGGGTCATCGGGTGCAACTCCCTGCTCAAGCAGGATCATCGCACAGCATACGGCACAGATTTGTGTCCAGACAATTCTTGCATATCTCCAGGGAGGGAGATTCCACAGCCTCTCTGGGCAACCTTTTTCAGTGCATGGTCACCCACACAGTAAAGCTTTTCCTCACATTCAGGCGGAACTTCATGTGCATCACTTTGTGCCAGTTGCCCCTTGTCCTAGCACTTGGCAGCACTGAGAAGAGCCTGGATCCATATTGATGAGGTCCCCTCTCAGTGTCTCTTCTTGAGGCCAAACAGGCCCAGCTCCCTCAGCTTTTCCACATAGCAGAGATGCTCCAGCCCCTTAATGACCTTTGTTGCCTCCACTGGACCTGCTCCAGGAAATCCATGTCTCTCTTTTCCTGAGGAGCCCAGAGCTGGACACAGCACTCCATGTGAGGGCTCACGAGGGCTGAGTAGAGGGGCAGGATCACCCCCCTTGGTCTGCTGACCATGCTCTTTCTGGTGCACCCCAAGAACTACAATGGACTCTCCTTTCTTAGTGAACTGAAATACTTGGAAGTTGTTCTTCAAGTAGCAAAGAAGATTTTATGCATAATATCAACACATTCTAAATTAAATTGCCACAAGTACTTCTCAAAAAGGAATGTCTGTCATGTGCTAAAATACCCTAAAGTGCCTTGGCAGGTTTTTTTCTGTTTCTGAAGACTGAAAATTACTTTTCTATCAAAATATTATCAGCATTAAATCAAAATTGTATCAGTATGTAGATAGGGTTAAATCTGTTGGTCTGTTTCCTACAGATGCAGCTGTTTAATAACACCTGTTGTTAATTACCTACATAAATAATCTACACCTGCATATGTGAAGAGACATCACATATTACTAATAGCAAAGATTCTGTCTGGGGTTGTTTAGCCTGGGGAAGAGGAGGCTGAGGGTCTACAGCTGCCTGAAAGGAGAGGTGAGGGTCGGCCTCTTCTCCCAGGCAACTGGCAACAGGACAAGAAGGCATAGCCACAAGTTGTGCTAAGGGAGATTTAGGTTGGGCATCAGGAGGAATTTCATCATGGAAAGGGTTGTTAAACACTGGAATGGACAGCCAGAGGAAGATGGTGGAGCCACCATCCCTGAAGGTGCTCAAGAAACGACTGGACATAGCACCTTGAGCCATGGCCTAGTTGGCAGGGTCTAAAGTTGAGCTCAGTTATCTCAAATTCTTTTTCAACCTAAGTGATTCTGTGGCAATAATGCACTTGACTCCTCACAAAATATTTCCACCAGTTAACAGCTGATTTAAGTCTACACATGAGAAATAATGATATTAAGATTGAATTTTAATTAAAGTAATTGCTCTTTGTAGCAGATTTCTTCTTGAAGGAATAAATCTAAGGCTAACATTCAACTTGTTCTGGCAAGCATTACATTTTTACATTTTTATGTCAGAAGAGATTAGAAATCACAGTTGAACATAAAGCCTTGCTGGCTTAGCCACAGAACAGAAATTTAGCAAGAACTCTTCCCAAAGATCTTTCTGTTTAAGCAGATAAGGTAGGCTACACATGTGAGAATTCACAAGAGATGCAAAGTGATTTGGAATCAAACTGAGTAGATAAATGGCAGAGACAGAAGACCCAAGCTTCCCAAGACCCAGTTTTTCTATTAATTAAGACTGTTGTGTAAGAGTTCATCAGGATTCAAGTATTTGGTATTGATTTAGTTCAAGACTATTTACTTCAACTCAACCTCCGGTACTCAGTATTGCTTCCAGATAAGTATTTCGCTAGAGATCAGCTGTACCAAGTTCTTTTCTGGAAAAATTATAAAGACCTTGAATTACTTACGTAGGAAACTTCTTCTGAGGAAGTGCTCTGATCTCCCTTTGTCCATAAGAGTGGCTGAGAAACCAAATGAGAAAGCTCCTGTGAAACTGGCACAGTGGTAGTCTGATCGGGGAAGTCTGGTCCAAAGTTCAGTCAAGGAGCTTTACATGATGTTTCCTGGTAACACATGAATACATTGGGACAAATTCTACTCCTTAAAACTACTTTCTCGTCATTTTTATTAGACCAAAATGAGTAAAGTTTGGTTACCACTGAAAAGTATAACAATCTATTTCAAACAAAATCAAAATAACAAAGAAGTAAAACACCCATAACCAAGGGGATTTGGTACAAAAGACCAGGCTGACTGCAGGTGTACCTACCCATTTGAGGCTTTAGTCCAATTAGGGATTGATGAGTATGAGACCATCATACAGACAGCTCTAAAAGCATCTAAAACCAGAGAGGTTTGTACACATAACAATGAAAGCAAAGGAAATGTCAGTACAGGTTTCAACATGACCCCGGTGATTTAAATTTTGAGAATTTGAGGGGTTTATATCTTTCTCTGTAACAATTTACATTGTAGTACTTAATGAAGCATTGAAGAAAAACTGGGAGGTGGAGGGGAAAGGTGTTAAGAAAACAGGAGGTCTAATCAGTATTCTTTGTGACCATCATTTTCTACCACACCACATCAAAACCCTACTCACTAGACAGAGTGTTCTCTTCATCAAGCAGTAGTTCTCTTCATCTGCTGATGCAGACTGGATTGCAATCTGAGACTGGCTTTTGCTAATTCTGGAAGCAGCAATCCATGCCTAGGTTTCTTAGATTTTGCCTCCTTAAAAGTGTTTATCTCTTTTTTGCTTCTGAGATAATTACGGAAGGGCAGATTGCTGTTCTGCTTTCTGTGTTGTTTTTGGATTTTTTATGAAAGCAAATGAATGCAAAAAAACTGTATTACTTGCATGAAGAAAGTTTTGACCTTTATAGTTTAGACTTAATATTTCTATAATGCTTTTGAGTTTTTCATTTAAAAAACTTTTAATCTTTGTACTGTTTCGAATGCGTTAATATTTTGGAAGAAAGTTACAGCCTTCATGCAAATTCAACAGCACTTGCTCCAGCAAATGTTCTTGGTTGTGCTATTCATGTGAGTGAATAGCATTCACTGCTACAATAAGTGCACAATGATACACATTGTAAAAGGACCTTTCTAGACCTCTCCACTTCACACTCTTTGTTTATGCAGAAGGAATCCTGTAATGAAAAAGGAAACATGCAGAAGAAAATGGATTAACAATGATTTTGAGATCTGAAGCTGTGAACATAGAGTGAGTCATCTGCATATATGTTTGATTTATTTATTTTATTAATTGAGTATCAGACTGAAATAGGCAAGATGCTATGGCATAGCTGCATCTGACTTATTTGATTATGACTATACCAATAAAGTTGACTGTCAGCTAATTTTTGGTTTATAGAAGTACAGATGCTATAGAGACTATTTAGAATGACATTCACTGTTAGCAATTCACAAATAGTTTATATTTTCCAGTATATTTGAGGTCACATTAATATTTCATCAATGAACAATCTGCAGAGTAGAGACTTATGACTTAACCAGTCATCAGTGATGAAGCGATAGTATTTCCTTTACAATATGAAAAAGTGCCATTTAAAAAGTAGCATGATAAAGGCAGAGGCTATTTCAGTCAAAAAGAGAAATATTTTATTATTTGTATTTTCTTAATCCCTTACAGGAAGGAACAAGCTTTTCCACCAGCAGAAGTAGATAATTGTTATTTAAGAATATAATTATTAATATGGGCTTCCTACACACAGCTCAACCAAAGAATTTCAGTTCAAATCCCCTTTGTTTAATTAGAACCGAGTGACAGTGGGGTACAGTTGTGATGCCTTATGTATAGCCTCACTTTATAATGAATGCGTAATGATGATATGCAAATTTTGACTTTTTAATAACTGCTATCATAATGTGTCACCTAATTTGAGCCACTTCTGTGTACCAATTTGTAGTAATGAAAAATTACACTTTGGTTTCATCTATGTTCTTATCAGGACATGAAGTATTCTGTTAGCACAACAGTCCGCTGCAGTTCATAGACTTTATAGCTGAGATTCTTACGCATGACTACTTGGAAATGAACCATAAATAACCATGGCTTCGTGAGCTAAAAACAGCAATATTCAATATAAAACAAAATCCTTTATTTGAATCTCTTCTCTCCTCTCTTGTTACTAGTATAGACAAAGATGTGGGCATGCAAAGCAGAAGCAGATATAATTTTTCTGCATGCTACAGGAATTTTTAATTTGATAATTTCCTTATGGTAAAGATATGACTTTAAGGTATTAATTCAATACTTGTTTGTAAGATAAGAAACAGAGCCCAGTACATTTGAATATTACAGAAGGAATAATGAAATATAGTATTAAGTATGTTTAGCATTTTATACTAAAGTCTTTATTTCATGGATTTACTATCTTAGGGTTTTACCTAACAAAAACAGTTTGAGAGACCATAATAAATTATTTGTGAACCATTCAATTAAGCATTTGTGATGATATGAATTCGTAATGTTGTGAAATGTTTTGAATATTTATTGCATATCTATTTTATGTTGAGCATATTGTTATACCCTCCAGGACATTTTGCAAAAATATATTTGATTTGAAGTGTTATTTCCTGAAGGAACAAACAGAAGTATAATTCTACTCTATTACTTCAACATATAGTGGTACTCCTCTCTGCTACATAGGCAAAGATATTTTCTAGCCAACCTTTTGTCCAATTAAAATCAAACTGTTGACAGGCATGAATGTAGTCACTCCATCTAGTAATGGTCTAAGTACTCACTTTATATTTAAAATGTTTCCTTTGACAAACAGTCATTGTTTTACAGTCTTCAAAGTACAGGTAGGGAGTATAATTGTACACTGATCAAATCCAATCCTGGACCTAAAAGAACAGGCTTCTACATCACATTTGGCTAAGAAGGACTGTAAAACAGAACTATTTAGAGTCCTTTGGCTTGCCATACACAAATTATTCTTCACTATGGGGAGATCTTTAACCTTCAACCTCTTGAGCACACTGCAGTCTATTGAATAACCATTAATGTATCTTTATCAAAAGTATCAAAATATCCTAAAGAACTGATCTGTCATTGAATGATTGCAAAGGAAAAAAAAATAAAAATAAAAGCAGTAGCTGCAGAAAATTTCCATCCAAAGAGAAGATCTATTACTTTTACACTTCCTTCTCTAACCTAAGTGTACAGCACCATGGAAATTTGTAAAAGAAAGCAAATATATCCAAGAAAATGATCCATCCAGATATATCCTAGCAAAAAATCACCAAAAAGTATCCATCCATCAGCCTTATGAAAATGAGGCTCTGACTATGTATGCTTCCTCTTTTGGGGGAATGAAAATGCAAATAATCTGTAATGGATGTTGTTCTTGTTGCTTAGTACATTGCTATGAGCTGTTAAGATGTGTTCAGTGTGCAAATATATACAGAACATAATAAAAATATTTATGATATGAGCTATAGCAGTCAGTAAGATAAACACTGCTGACACCTCAAGAAAAATCAAACGTCTCATATATTTTATGTTATATTTGTACATGAAAATAATCAGGTTTGTCATTTCTATAACAACACAGAAAACATCACATAGAATACAAAACAAGTCCTTAATAAAACAGTAGGAATGTTTTTTTTCTTGTAGGGAGTAGTTACATTAAGCAACATGAAGGAAATCTTTCTCAAAAACTAAAATTACTTGCTTGAATCTTGAATTGGTTTAATAAACACTTACTTTCTGTTCTCAAAAATTCCTTTTTTTCTTGAGTTTCCTTTTAATGTGAGCAGTACTTTTCAAGTTATGTGTCATCCTCAAATCTCTCGTCATGGGTCTTCCACAGGGCCAGGTGTATTCAGTACCTTCTGAAGTATCAGATTGCTCTGAACCAAATCCTCTGTGCCCTTGAGTGAAGCAAACTGAAAAGCATTGGTTTCTGGCAATCAGCATATTTGCTTTTTTATTCTACAAGGGTAAAATAATGCATAAAGTAATGGCTTAACCCAGCTTTTGGCTCTCCTGACTTCAAAACTGGCATGCTGCCAGGCACACAAAAGCTCCAAAAGGGCAGCCATAGATGCCATTACCAGTTGTTGGTCACTGAAAGCCAGCAGTATATTTAGAAGAGGCAGTGAGGGTTTCTTTATTTTCCAAATGAAGACACTAGCCTTAGGCTAAATGTTGGTTTGGTCTTTGTAATGTCTGTTAAAATGGTTCCATCCTGTTTGCTGACAAAGATTTTATTCATCCTAGTAAAATCAGTTGTGCATTACAGACATGTGCTAACAGAAGATGTTAGAATTGACCTTTCTGGTATTTTCTTTGCTATGGGATTTTTTGTTTTGGATTGGGTTTTTTTCTTTTTTTGGTTTTTCTTTTTTTTTTCTTTTGGTTCTAATAGGATTCCCACACCTCATCCCCTAGATATAATTTCCTAATTGTTAACATCAGTCTAAGGGCTAGAAAAACTTATATTAATTTGCATATCTGAAAATGTGTGTGTTCTGTTGAGATGTGAGGTGACTTCTGTCTTTATCAGTCCTATCAGGTCTATCATTTTCACCTCATCACTCCTTCAGTTTTTTCCCCTTAAGTTTAGTCTGTTGCCCTCAAATATCTGCAATCAGGCTATTCAGAATAATTTTAAGTATCTGATCTTTGCTAACTTTAAGGTTGAATACTGTTGAAATTACATTTTCCTAAGCATAAAGAAATTTCTTTTTTGAAGACACATTAACTAAATAAAACTAGTTGTTACCTTCTTTTCCATCTTTAATTTCAGCAAACATTCTCATTTTCCTCTTTCTTTCCTAAACCACAGTTATCTCATCATCAATACTAACCCAAGGGCAATGGTCGGTAGCAATATTATGTGGTATAGCAAGCTAGTGTACCAGTTTATTAAGAATAAATGTTCATCTGTGGTTTCCTGTGAAAAATCAAATATTGTTGTTTATAAATTACAGTTTTAGCAAATTTCATTATGCAAAAGATTTCATTTTTCTACTCTTTCAATGCCTATTCATAGTAGAAGTGTTTGTATATCAAATATCTGTTCTTAAGAACTGATGCAAGTACCATCAAGAACCATTAGAAATAAAAATTTCACTACACAAGAACCACAAAATGTCAAGGAATAGTTTCAGTTCACATAATACAAATCTCCAGTAAGGACTTGTCAACTCACCACCTTGACTTACAAAACCTTGCATCAAGAGTACATGCTGATTTTATTCATCAGTAGGAAATGGCTTGAGGAGGATAGCCAGAGGTGAAGAAGGGAGATTTTTCACTTTTGGGCTGATTCTGGTCTTCATTTTACCCTTGATAAAGGCCAGTGTTACCACTTAAGGTATAAATCATGGCTGTCATTCTATATATGAAAGAGAGAATTTGGTATTAAGCAGGCAAGTAGCTCCACCATCGTTCAGGCTCTCCTCCTCTTTACTCAATACAATTTTTATATACACACTCATAGTACAAACACTATGATGGCTGACTGTATGTCAGCCTGGATGACTGTAGAATATACACAGGTGTATATCACAGAAAGCTGGCATGATGATATCATGTGAGCATTGTGCAGTCCCCTTCTAGCTCTGTTCTTTAATTCATTGTTTTATTATTAGATTTTTATTGTCTTATCACTCTTGGATGTAATTTATTGAAAGACAAAGCTAAAGATGCAGCTTGCATAGGGAGCACTATATCCCTTTAACCTTAAAAGGTTGTATGAATTTGTAACTGAGTCAGTCTTTCCTAATATTTTTTTTCTTGTTTGTAAGAGTTCGCGTGCTGTTTTTATAATGTTTTCATTGATGTCAAGACCTTGGTATAAAAACAAGACTAGCACTGTACTAATTTACCCCATGGTCTCCTGTGTCTTCCTTTTCCTCTCTCCTTGAGCAACTGGCATAGCTGCAGGACTGTTTACTCCACAGCTTATTTCCCCTTTATCTTTGATGTCCCAGGATGTCAAAGGCTGTGAATTTAATATTGATTTTATAAAGTACTTTTACTGTAACATGTCAGTTAGGATTAGCTTCAACCTCGAGGAAGCTAAGCAGTGAGCTGGATTTGCACGCAATGTGGCTCTCCAGCTCTCAGACTCTTTTCCTGAGCAAATGCTTTATTTATAAGAGTGACAGTGTGCTGTGAAAGCAGGGATAGCACACAGCCCCCAGCTATCTCTGTGTCTTGTATACACAACGTCAGTGCCCTGTGTATACATTAGGCTTGAAAATGTAAGTGGATCAGAGAGACGTATCATTTGCTGGTATGTAAACAGACAGATGAGTTTATAGATCGCATTAAACCCCAGTGGCTGTAACTAGTGGAAGAGACTTCCTGGAGCCCCATCCCCCATCTCACTCCTCCTTGTTCCTCCTTATACTATCAAAACCAACACCAGGAGCTGGACTCAACTCCTTTAGTGAGCAAATAAAGGCATATTTCCAAAGGAGGAATCACAGCTGAAGAATATTCTTGCTTGATCTTGTTCCCTTTGCCTTTTATTGCTCCTTTGAAATGGCAGGTGCTGCTGATGGAGTGTACTAATCTACAGATTAATCTGCAAAATCTTTTCATAACTCATTATTGATCCTCACTCAGTCCCAACAAAGGTGAAAAGATTGTCTTGCCCTTTTTTCTCTCTTTTTTTTCCTTCTTTTACTTTATACTTTTGAGAAAGAATAAAATTGCACTTACCATATTTTGTATCTAAAATTGAGAGGTAAGGTTTCCTCAAAGACTGATAATCCTGAAGCTTGGAGTTGCACTCTCAAGGGAACAGTCACCAGTTTTCTTGTGTGTTGAGCAAATCATGCCAATTGATTACACACTCTTAATGAAAGATTAACTATTTAATGCATTAGCTTTTTGTGTGCACATGGAACAGCTGTGCACTTGCACTATATCTGCCCCATTCATAGCATGTTTGATTTCTCATCTCTCCCCGGTTGCTCTGATCTTGCCTTCCTCCTCAGCTGGGACACGAGTTAGCTTAGGTCTTCTGAGCATTTTGAAAATATTTATTGTTTGGTTCATTAATTATTCTACAAGCCTTGACCTTGATGCTTATGTACACTTATGGCAACATATAAATAATAAAGAAGTTATTATTCTTGATATTCTTGAGCATATATGGCTGCTTACAAAACATCAATCATGTAGCTGCATTATCATTCTTTTTCATTTATTGTGTTGCTCTGCCTCGGTATATATGATGGTTTAAAGTTTATTTTAGGCTATTTCCATAAATATGTCATTCCAGTGTAAAATTTGCAAGAGTTCATAAATAAAATTACTGAGGTTCAGTAGCTGAAGAAAGAAGGAGTGATTGTTACAAAGCAACATCTGTGATTTCAGTTGTTGCAGGGAAGAAATTTGAAACATAAAAATGAAAGCAACTTTCATGTGCATGCAGTTATGCATATATACCCTTCCTAATTGTACTGGAGACTAGACTATTTTTGGTGAAATCAGGCAAACATGACTTTGGATGATAGACAAGGTCGGTTTTTTGTATAATTATTTGTGTAAGGATTAATAAACTGATAAGAGGCTCAAAATCTGTGAATCAGATTCCAAAAATAGTATTTCAAGACATAGAAAGATTTTCTTTTGGTATCCATTCTCCTACATCTTAACCATGAGAGAGATACTGTGTGGAAATAGCCCCAGCAAATTATTTATATATTTCTAACCAAGATAAAAAGACAAGAGGATTTCCAATGTTATGTTAAAATGAAAATTTCCACACTAGATACCAGTGCACAGAATTTTGGACATATGTCAACTAAATAATCAAAGGAAGTCCTAAGTATTTTGAGTGCAACTTGTCACTTGCCAATGTTACAGTCAGCCCATAAATATTTTATACACTTGAGAACACCACCTCTTCTGTTTCCTTTGCGTTAGGTACACAATGTATCTTCTCTAGTTTTTATTTAGAACCCAGATAGTATGTTTTCTCTCTCTACATAATATGATGTGCTACTTTATTCAGACATATAGACATATAGATAGTAAGAAAATCACTAATATATATAACCTTTGGAATATTTAATAGGGTATGTGTTAATTAAGTTAGGATATCTTGTCAATCTGTAGAAAAAAATCAGCTAATTTTTCATTCAGTTCTTATGGAATTCATGGATACAAGGTGTGTTGAAATATCAGTCAGGATTTGCNAAAAAAAATTTTATTAATATTATTCAGCTATATATATTATCACAAGGAAGCAAATACTCCAGGGATTTTTAACAAACCTGGTTTTTATGAGTGATTGTGGATGTCTTCTTATATTTTGCATGCTAAAAAGACATAGAAACAAAAAAAAACTTCAGGCATTGGAGCCCAGGCAGTCAGATGTGAGTTAGGGACTCT
>VZTB01008608.1:6883-28765 GCA_013397245.1 Thryothorus ludovicianus | reverse complement strand
AAAAACAATTAAATTTGAAACTTTGTAATTAATTTTTGTATTCCTAGAAATAAAGTAATTAGTTCATTAAAGAGTAATACAAAATTCAATGCACTAAAACTGACAGTTTTGTAGCCAAATAAACATCTGAATGACAAAACTGCTCTAAATATACATTTCAGAATTTGCACACAACCCATTCTATAAAGTTCTTTCATACAGAAGTTTTCTGTGAACAGTGTGTTGACTGCAACACATGTGAAAAGCTGAACTTTGGAGATGTTTCATTCCACAAAAATAATCCATACATACATGCAAATCCATTCACAAAAAAAAAAATTTTATTAATATTATTCAGCTATATATATTATCACAAGGAAGCAAATACTCCAGGGATTTTTAACAAACCTGGTTTTTATGAGTGATTGTGGATGTCTTCTTATATTTTGCATGCTAAAAAGACATAGAAACAAAAAAAAACTTCAGGCATTGGAGCCCAGGCAGTCAGATGTGAGTTAGGGACTCTTCCGCCACAGAGAACCAAAGACTGACAAAGCTCGTAGTGGACTGCTAGGGGTTTGTGCACAGAGTTTCCAAAAATGTGTTAAATTAATTAAATAGCACATTTAAGTCTGTAAATGCTACTGCTGTTTCATCATACAGCTGCTGGAGGCATAGAAGGTTTAATACTTCCTAATATCACCCAACGACTCTGTGGTATCATCAAGAATTGAATGAAGGTCTCCTGAACCTCTGCTCACAACAAGCCGGTTTGCTTTCATCCAATAATCCCCGACTGCCAGAGGCTATTGCAGGGTGGCCTAAATTAAAGGAACCCTGAGGTAGTGTTAATTTGTGCCATAAGGTCAAAATAGTCTCTATTAACCCAAGGCCTTTTTTAGCACAATAGTGGCATATTCACTCTTGCTATTTTTTTTCTTGTTGCTCAACTGAGCACAGCCTAGACAGTTCTTAAGAATGTGGAGGTGTTCAAGTTTATTTGCCACTAAAAAGACTTGAACAACAATTTATACTAGCAAAGTAAAGGCTAAGGCTACTAATGAATTGTTTATGCTTTGGAGTGTGTGGTCAAAAATACTGCAAAAATAGCTTGTTTCTAGACTATTATTGAATATCTACATTTTTAACAGAAATAACTTAAAAGAAAGCATATTAAACCACTGGCTATTCACCATTCTTTTCTTTGTTTTTTTCTCAAGGATAGAACTTCCAGAACTTTGATAGGAACGTGAGTGCTCATAAACAGCAAATAATGAGGTGCATAAGCAGAGTTAATTTGAATTGCTGTTCAAAAATTAAACAAAGGTTTATAAAGAGTGTTTTGAAGTATTTGACCAGCTTCTCCTAGACATACTTTAATAACATACACGTGGATGCATTTCAGCATTCATATCATCAGGGTATGTACATATATGCATTTTCTCATTAAACTATGAAACAGATTTGTCCCATCTCCCATGCTATTGTCTTTATTCATTAGCAAAGATAAATTTAAACACAGTGATTACCTCAAAAATTCTGTAGCTGTACAGTTCAGTTGCAATGCTGTCTTCATTGTTTAGGGGCAAATCTTGAGTGTCAGCTCTGACTTCGGCATTTGTACTGTTTAAAAGACATTGGTGGATGGATGAGAAGGAAAGCTAGGATCTGGCAGGCAAAAAAAAACTCTCTCTGTTCTTCACAAAGAAAAAAGAAACATCTTTCCTAATGTTTCAGGGAATTAAGTTTTAAAATGTGGCTGTAAAAACATTGTGTTTTGTAAATCTAGTGTACTAAAACAAGCTACGAAAACTATTATCCTGTATGGGTCAGCTACATGTTTGCATGTTGGCTATCTCAATTTCAAAAATTACTCCTAATGTTACATCCTGCTTTCATGTCAAGCCTGTTGGGAAATCATCGGTTTATGGAGATTTTTGCTTTGTGTGTTGGGACTTGCTGTTCCTGCAATCAGAACATACATGGATTTAAATTTTCCCTGCTGCTTTTCAGAGCCACTTACACAAATTGTCATTTCCCTTTCTTCACCATATTTCTGTTTCTGTGGATTTAAAATTCTTTATTTATTCTTTTATTTTAACCTATTTTCTGTTTGCAATTTTATGCTCCAATTTTGCAATTTAATTTGTATGTTTGCTCTTGGTGGGAACTTGTTTTGCTAGCTGGAAAGATGATAGGATGGACAATATCCCAATGTATTTTAAGTGCATCTCCACTTTATGTTTTGCATGAAACTTCTTTCTAGAACTGACACTTAAGTCAGGACAGAACATGCAGGACAAATACTTAACTCAGGTCACAGTGGAGCAAAGAGTTGTTCATGTAATGTTAGCTGGTGGAAGGGAATCTGGTACAGAGACATCAAAAGTGGGGGCACCAATTCTAATAAAACAAGGATTGTTTTACTTGGTTTGGTTTTTAGCTGGATTGCATTTGAAGTTCAGCTATACAAGCCATGCATCCTTTGTCACTGGAGAAAGAACTCTATTAAATTGCAACCACAATTAACAGATTCCTACTGACCAGCAACTTCAGGGAATGCCCTTTCAGCACAAAGCCAGATACCCCAATACTGGTTATATGTGCCCTTTACTGCTTAAGATTCTGCACTGCTTTGTGATATGAATTTGTTAATACTCTTCTTATATAAGTAGAAGACAGAGGATGGTTCTAGATCTTTTCAATTATCATTCCCCCATTTTTTGATCTGTTAATCTATTGCGAGTACCAGATCTTTATATTTTGCCCCATGGACCTCCTTTCTCCCTGAATGCATCAGCAGTGAGATATGAGAGACTTTAAATTTGTATGTTCCCACTGGGGCCTGCTTCATAGGGGTTGTTAGAATTTGTAAAAACAGGATAAAAAACTTTTTTCATGAAAGACATATCTGAATAAGAAGTAAGATAGGAAAAATATGAAAACACACCTGAAAATGTAGATAGGGCATTATTTTTAGGTCATATTGAATCCCTCAAGTGTTGTCGAGCCAAGTCTTATTTTGCTACTCCAGTCTTCTGGGCTTTGTATACTGTGCTAAAATTAGCTGCATCCTTGAAAGCCTTATTAAATGTCATTGGATATATTCAAGCATTTACATGTTTTGATGTTTTGCCTTGTTTTGAGCAGTGTAACTTATCAGCAGTCATGTAGCAACATCCAAGACAAATACAATAATAGCCTTGTGTTCTATTTTTCATTAATTTAGATGGAACTCACACTGCTTTCTGTTGCACTTCTATTCATTTCTATTTTTTTACTAACAAGAACAGAAATACTTTTTTATTAGCAATTAAATAATATATGTAATAATGTCAAGATGCTTTCATCAAATTCCATATGATTATGATATTATATTCAATTTGGAGTCTCTCCTATTTGTGTCATGTTGCATTTTTCAGGACTTGGAATGCTAAATCCATGATCTGGCTTAAAGCTGCAATTTAGGATTATAGCCAAAAATACAATGAACCAGGAAATACATTACTGAGTGTTGTGAGAATATCTCCTTTAATACCTTGAAAAATAAATCAAACATGCTACTTTCATTTTCAGAAATCAGCTGCAAAGTGTTGTATGCAAACCAGAATTTTCAGTGTTGAGGTCTTTATATTTTTCTAAGAAAACTCATAATTTGCTATTCAGAAATTCAGTTGCTTCTTCCACAGTCTCTATCCAGTTTTTTTCAGTTGAAAGGGTATTTTAGCAATATGTTTTAGAACTACCAAGAAAGAAATATTCTGCAGCTTTTCCAAACACATCTGTAACTCATTAATAGAATCATAAAATATCAGGTTGGAAGAAACATCGAGGATCATCTTGTCCAACCTTTCTTGACAAAACTACAGTGAAGCCAAGACAGCCCAACATCTTACCAGGCAAATTTTAAAACTGTCCAATGCCAGGGAATCCATCACTTCCCTGGGAAGATTATTTTAATGACTGATTTTTCTTTAGTGAAAAATTTTACTTGTGTCAAACTGAAATCTCCCTATGAGTAACTTGCCTTGACTTTTCCATATGACTCCTTGTAAAAAAAAAGGAGTCTCTGTTTTATTTTTAACCACCTCTTCAATACTGAAACGTTGATAATAAAGTCTTCCTTGTGCCTCTTCTCAAGGCCCAACAACCCCACTTCTTTTAGCCTTTTCCTCACATGACAGGCTCCCCATCTTTGTGGCCCTTCTCCTGACCATCTCCAGCCAGCCCACATCTTTTTTGTATAGCAGAGACCAAAACTGAACAGAGTAGTCCAAANAATCATAAAATATCAGGTTGGAAGAAACATCGAGGATCATCTTGTCCAACCTTTCTTGACAAAACTACAGTGAAGCCAAGACAGCCCAACATCTTACCAGGCAAATTTTAAAACTGTCCAATGCCAGGGAATCCATCACTTCCCTGGGAAGATTATTTTAATGACTGATTTTTCTTTAGTGAAAAATTTTACTTGTGTCAAACTGAAATCTCCCTATGAGTAACTTGCCTTGACTTTTCCATATGACTCCTTGTAAAAAAAAAGGAGTCTCTGTTTTATTTTTAACCACCTCTTCAATACTGAAACGTTGATAATAAAGTCTTCCTTGTGCCTCTTCTCAAGGCCCAACAACCCCACTTCTTTTAGCCTTTTCCTCACATGACAGGCTCCCCATCTTTGTGGCCCTTCTCCTGACCATCTCCAGCCAGCCCACATCTTTTTTGTATAGCAGAGACCAAAACTGAACAGAGTAGTCCAAATATGGTCTGAAAATCACTGAGCAGAGGGGGATGACTATTTCTTTATCTCTCATGATGATGCCCTAGATTCAACCCAGCATCCTTTCTTTTACACAGCAGCTCACTGTTCACTCATATTGATTTTGTTGTCCACCAGAACATTTTTAACTGAACTGCTCCCCAGACCAGTAGATCCTTGCCTGTGCTGCATTCTGGATTATGGTTCCCCCAGCACAAGAACTTACATTTGTCCTTGTTGAACTTCATAAGATTCTTCTTAGTTTTCTCAAAGTCTACTCATTCTTATCAGTCTCTTTTGCAGTGAAAGAAGGCTGAATTATAAAAGCTCATTTTGAATTTCCTGACTTGATGAATGTGTGGCATGTTTTGCTTACAGCTGCAGTTTGCTAAATATTTTTGAGGGTCACTGCACTTTTTTATTGCTTGTTCTAATTTCTACTGTATAGAAATACTGTAAGTTTGTTCTTGGCAGGCAGGTATTTCTCAAGAGTGGGAAGCTATACTCTGTTTTTATAATCTTTGTACCTGAGAGAACTTTATTTCTTTAAAGATCAAAGCTTTACATTTGACAGAAAATATTTGTATTTACATATCACAAACTGTCATAATACAAGAGCAATTCAAGCAGAAGGACAAATATTAATTTAAGCAGCAGTGTATTTTAACTGAAAGAAGTGAAATTTTCTTTGCTGTTTTGAAACATTCTTATTTTTCAGTATTATATTCAGGCATAGTTGTGAGAAACATTCTTATCATTTTTCAGTATTATATTCAGGCATAGTTGTGAGAAACTCTTCTGAATAGTTGAATACCTCCATTAAAATACACTTAAGTAGTTCATATGCTGTAAAATACTATGATTATGTAAATAAACAACATGGATGAAATAGAAGTTTGGCAAATGTTAGTGCATACAAGATCTGCAAGTTGTAGGTGTAAATAAAACATTACAGCAGTGGTAGTAAGTGCAATTCCATGAGCAGAAATGATAGAGCTGGAATAAAAATGGAATAGAATGGAAATTCTATTATTTATCCAAGCAGTGTGTTTCTTATGGTTTTCTATAACATAACTGTAGAAGAAAACAGGAACCACCACTTTACCTCTGTAGAAAACACAAGCAGAAAGAGGGCTGACATTCAGCCACTAGAGTAGAGAGTACAGACAAGTGAGTGATGGCAGAAAGACTGCTTAGAATAAAAACACAGACCAAAGTTAGATTTGTGAATATTTCAAATTCAGGGTTTCAGCTCAGCTGGTCTCAATCCTTACAGTAGGTCTGAAACACAGGATCACCTGTTTGGAACTCAGATAAATTTCAATTATGTACAGGTATGAATCATCCGCATATTTTTACCAGGGGGTAATGAGTAACATAATACTGAGTTTTCAGAAAAACATGAGCTATTTGGTGATCTCAGAACTTCAGAATGGAGCAATAGCTGAGATACAGTCTCTCTTTTCATCCTGTGATAATTTGTAAATGCCTGATGAGGATAGAGTTAACTTGTCCTCCATGAGTTGAACAGATAATAGCAGCTGCCTGCCCTCAGTGTAAGGACTACTGGGGAGGCCAGAAGTGCAAGAAAGAAATACAGCTTGGCTCAGATGGCAAGTTACTTGCTCTGAAAGAGATTTTAACAGCAGTGATCTCTAAGAAGCCTTTCATACTGGCATACAATCGGACTTGGCTCTAAGAGAAAGGCTGACTAAGAGAAATCTTAACCGCTACTTCCTAACCTTAAGAGCAACTTCTGCTGCTTTCCATTTGTTTCTTGATACATATGTTTCTTTATACATGGAATCCCTCTTCACCTGAAACCCCTAAAAATAACCTGTTGAAATGACCCTGTCTACAGACATGTCTATAGACAAATTCCTGTGTTCTTGTTATGCCTCAGTGTGAACTAAGGACATAAAAAGTAACAGATCAGCTGGAAAATATATAAAATTTCATTTCCTTAATAATAGTTCCTTAAATCACAGTGATGAAACAGTTTGTATTTATTTCCCACTTTTTGAAGTATGAAGCCACATTAATACTTGCAATGATAATTATCTTCTCTGCTTCATGTACATGGAGTAAATAGTCTTTTTTGTATTAAAAATATGAACTGAACCCTGGCTGTTATGCTCAGTTTTGTTTTGTATACAGTATACGTTTTGTTTTCCTTTTCAGGATGACAAGTAACCAGTCTTGCACATCCAAAATAACATAATATTGTCTGTTCTTCTTTTTCAACCTGATAACTGATAACACACACCTTTCCTATTGAAACTTCATGCATACTTTATCAGTGACAGGTGCAAATGCCTTTCACTATACTCAAAAGATTTTTAGCAGCTTTTTATTATCGTTAATAATTCCTTTGCTAAACCAGTTTCTTTTAGTTCTCTGTACTTACACATCAGTAAAACTTAAAATGTAAATTTTTTTTTTCTGTTTTTTCAATCAAAATTCAACATGCAAGATTCATAGACTCTAATGTTTAAGACTGTAGGCCTTATACTGAGGTGAGTACAGTTTCTTCTGCATATAAGCTGTTCTTAAGGATTTACAAAGTTCACAGCCTTTAAACTGTGGGATGAATTCTGCCCTTGGAGGAGTGTGTTGAATTCTCCTTGAATTCAAAGTGAGTCCTATGTGAATGACTCAGGGCAGGAAATGGCCTTTAAAAGGGACTGATTTGCTTTTTAACAATTTATTCACAACAAACAGAGGCTTTAATCAGTCTTCTGACTAATTTGCTGTTCAAGCAAAATAACCAACCTCTGACATTAAGTTTGGAGAGATGATTAATCTGCAATATAAACTGGAAGGGGAAACAAGCTCTTCCCTGTATCGTGTTCTCTGCTACAGATATTCCTCTCGCAGGTGTTCAGGTGGTGAGGCTGTGCCCCAAATTCGGCAGCATGATGGAAGCAGTCTGGGCAGGTTGGAAATGGGGACAAATAAACAATGGTCTCCCCACCCCAAAACTTCCAATATATAACTATGAATATAAATATGAATGTAAATATGAATATAAATATGAATATAAATATATACATGCTTATACACGTACACATACACATACACATACACACACACACACACATACATATACACATACATATACATATACATATACATATACATATACATATACATATACATATACATATACATATACATATACATATACATATACATATACATATACATATACATATACATATACATATACATATACATATACATATACATATACATATACATATACATATACATATACATATACATATACATATACATATACATATACATATACACATACATAATATTCCATTTACGGAAATTGCTTGTGGAGTAAGATAAGTATACTGAATGGGTTAACCAGAAAAAAAGAACTGCCTTATAATACCTGCCATCTATGATTATTATAATCTTGCAGACAAATATAATTACAGTGTGTGATGTCTGTTTATGTCTGTGAAAGCTTTGATTGTGTTCTCTTGTCTGCATTACACTGCAAAACAGCATAAACATTTATATTGTATAGTAACTCTGATCCAGTGCTTATGCCCTGAGCTATGGGTGTCACTTCAAATTGTCAAGATTTATGTGATACTTATATCTGCCTTTTTCAGGTGAATTTGAGCCTACTACACTTAGTGTTATACTGATTTGTAGAATCTAGAAGACTGTTAACAGGTTGCAGAGAGGAGTGACATTACTTATATAGGAGCACATATTATAAAATCATAATTACTCCAGAGTTTCAGTACCTCATACAGAAATTAAGAGACTGGCCGTAGTAACTTTGTAATTTTTGAAATATAAATATAGGACCTCTCAAATTTCAGAGACATTGTAGATTTTACAGAACAAGTTATGCACAAATTCATCATAGCATTTTACCAATGTGCATGCTGCATTTAAAATAAGAGCTCTTAGGTTGCACAAACTGCACCTCTATTCTTAAAAAATTCTGGGCACTAAAAAAATAGGTAGGTATTAGACTTTTTCTTTTTTTTAATTTATGTACATTTTAGGAGGGAAATAGAACTGACAAAAGTGAACACAGGACTTTTATGCAGCTAATGCCGTCTCTCAGCTTGAAATGAAGTTGAACCTTTGGTCTAGAGATAGCCAGTTCTATAGTGTCGTGGTTTAACCCCACCAGGAACCAAGCCCCAGACAGCTGCTCACTCATTCCCCCACCAGGGGGACTGGGGAAAAAATTGAAAGGGGAAAACCTAGAAAACTCATGGGTTAAGTTAAAGACTGATTAACAGGGGAAACAAAAGCTGCACACACATAAAGTAAACGCAGAACAAGGAATTCTCCAATTTCCATGGGCAGGCAGGTGTTCAGCCATGTCTGGGAGAACAGGGGCCCATCACGTGTAATGGTGACTTGAGGAGACAAATACCATCACTCCAAATGTCCCCCTCTTCCTGCTTCTTCCCTTCACCTTATATACTGAGCATGTCACGTGGTCTGGAATATCCATTTGATCAGTTAGGGTCACCTGTCCCTGCTGTATCTCCTCCCAACCTTCCAGGCATCCCCAACATCCTCTGCAGCCTGGCAGTACAAAAAGCAGAAAAGTAGCTCTGTGTAAGCCCTGCATAGCAGTAACAAATACATCTCTATATTGTCATCATAGCGTTCAGCACGAATTCAAAACACAGCCCCATACTAGCCATCATGAACAAAATTAACCCTATGTAGCCAAAACTAGCACAATAGCTAGACATTCATAGAGAGATAATGAGGAGACTTTAAAATATATTCTCACGCTATGTGATGCACATATACAGATCACATGAAGTGTCACATCCTATTTGATAGGTATGTGAGGTCACCAAGGGAAATACCGACAGTGTGAATGCTCACTTCAATGGGGTACAAGTCACTCTCTGAACAGCGCCCAAATCTGCGAGATCTGTGGTTTCCCACTTCCTGGCTGCAATCAGGGAATGAGAAAGGATGAACTGGAGGAAGTTGGTGCCAGAGCCCCTTCATGGGGTTTTGGCTGCTTGGACTCAGGGCCAGCACTGACAGCAGCGCAGCTGTGCAGCCCGCATTCAGAGAGCTGTTTGAGGAGGAGCTGTGGGAAGCCTCAGCAGAGGCCATTCCCTCGCACTCAGGAGCCGCATTTAATCTGGGCAATTGCCCTTGTTCCCTTTCTGGGGTGCACTGCACCCGTGCAGGGCCCCAGACACGTAGCTCACTGAACCTGACCCACTGGCCAGCACTACCTGGCTTGGCTTTACACCTGCCTTAGAGTTTCTGGACTTACCTGCTGTCCATCTCAGCTGCCTGTCCCCCAGCCTGCTCTGCCCTCCTTGTTCAGGCACTGCAGGACTTGTCCATCAGGCCACTGCCCTGCTGCCCTCGGCCTGGCTCACCACCCCTGCAGAGCAGCATTCTGCTGCTGCTCCTTCCCTCTCAGAGCTCAATATGAATTGGACTGCTGCTGGAATAAGGAAACCATCTGAAGAGGATAACCTTGTTTAGGCTTAGTGTTCAGCTTCTGTAGAACACAGGGATTCCTTTGTGATACACATTTCTTTTGTGTCAGTAGTGCCATTAAAATTTTGCAGGCCCATGGATGGAGAGGTTGGTAAGTAGTGTTTTTAATGAGACTCAGGTAAAACTCTAACTCCTTTGATATCCTACTCTTTTCAGAAGTTTTTACTCTCATTTAAATATATGGATTTGAAATGAAATATATAAGATCAAGATCAAACTTCTGTGTGCCAGTAATACAATATTTCTAGACAGGATGGTAGCAGTGAAGGTGCATTCTCTATATCTCATCATACATGTAAATCAGAGGAAGAGACATTGACATAGCATGAACTTGACTCTTTCTGTAGGAGCTTAGTGTAGAGTCACAGCAGTAAGGCAAAATTAACATCCTCATTCATACTTCATGACCCAGCTTGCTCCATGTATATAGAAATAAGCTGAAACTTTTAAAGTAAAGCTAGCTTTGGCACAAACCTCAAGTACACTTAAGTGTATGATTTTATTGTTTCTCATCATTTAGAACCCAATATCTAAGAATGTTTTAAGACAGGGGAAATTGCCTATATGAAAGTAAGACTACCATTTTGCCAAAAATTGTGCTTAAAGTATCTCTGCAGCCCTTATTTTTTTGCAATTTGTGAATTTCCTCTTTACTTAAAATTAAACTGCGTTTTCATGAATGACCTTTCCATATTTTGTATACCTATTATAATGAAAAGCTAAAACCAAAATTCAGATACAGATACTACAGCTGGTGTCATGAAACACAATTATAAAAGTTGCAATCTAGTTTTCAGATCCTGCAAATTTCTAAGAAATACAGCGAATAATTTTTATGCTCATATTGCTCTATGTCATTTGTGGACTTGTAAATCAGTTTTACTCATCAGTTAAATGAATACAAACTCTCTAAATGTGATACTGGAACATGAAAGACACATTGAGATTTGTGTCATACCGGAGAATCTGTTTGCATTTTCCATGCAGCTTAGTCAGTCAGTAAATAAAATTAAATTGGAAAATTTTTTTTGAAAGTAAGGAGTACCAAATCCAAGCATGTGCATTTTTCTGATGGAGTTTTTCAAAATGTTCTTTTTACCTGAAAGCAGTAATAACAGACATAAACAGTATAAATAAAAGAAGTATATATGCATCTACTAATGAATTAAATACTTGGAAAATAATTTCATTTAAAACTTGAAGACTGCAAAAAGGAAGATGTATCTTAGATAAGTTCTTTTCAGTTTTGTTTCTCTAAAGCCACAAAAATGATCAAGAACACAGTAAGAGAACAGAATGCTGGTGTGCTGTTTGAAAATAGTGCAAGTTCTGCACTTTGTAGATGGCAACAGCAGATTGTTTACGCATGCTTGTTATGCATGCACCTGAATCCCTTTGTGGTTAGCAGGCTGGTGTTGCAGCATAGGATAAATAATTATAACAAAAGCTGCCCAAATGTTCAAGATTCCTTTCAACCAGGATCATCAAGATTCTCCTCTCTGGTTCTGTGCATGTACATAGTTGCCTGTATGGTGAGACCCAGAGGATCACAGCTGTTTGCTTTTTTAACATTGGTTGTACATAACCTAGAAACATGTTCAATTATGTGCCTTCTCACTCTATCTATATTGCATGTTTAAAAGTTTTATTGCAGCTTTTCTGCCAGGCCCAAGTAGATCCATCTTGAGAAAGATCTAATTAGTAAAGAGTCTTAATGTATGCTCCATTTGAACACCTAACAATATTTCATTTTTTAATGAAATGCAATAGTGTGAACCTTTGACCATGGAAGAGCACAAAAGATATTACTTGCCTGAAAAGGTATGTAGCAACATAGTTATGCCTTTCTCCACATCTGGAATGATTAGTTCTTTTCTACTATTACTTCATGATACTCACACAAAAATATATACTGGTTTTAAAATTGCAACCACTGGTGCTTTATCATTAAATCATACAAAAGCTCAACTTTCTACAAATCTTAAGAAGCTGCTTCAATCTGAGTGTCTAAGATGAATAATATTTTCATTAAAAGAAAAGCAGGTGATTTTCCTTTGTTACTATGTAAAAGCCACTAACATAACAAAGAAAAAATGAGGGTAGATCCATAAGCAGTATCAAAAATTAAAACTTCATTCATAATGAAGAAAAAACCCCTACATTTAAAGAAAATGTCTGGCTTGTTGATGTGGAGCTGACCTAGCATTTTTTATTCCTGAGTCATACACAGAAATGCTGCTGTGCAGTGGACTGTTAAGAGCATGAAAGTCTGACTGTTTTGCAGATTTACGGAATCCCTGAAGGATTTTCTTTCTAAATATAAACTATATGTTATACTCATAGGCAAAGTCTTAAAACAGCATTAATGCTCTGATATTGACATTGCCAAGAAAGCACTGATACTTTGTGGTTGCTAGGCAAGTCTCTAATTTCAGAACTTGAATGGAATCTCAGACTGTCTGTATCAAGCATTTTGAAAATGACCCACAAAAGTATTGGAAATTAACAAATAGTTTTTAATGTTATTTTTAATCTCTTTAATCACCCTCACTCTATCAGTGCCTGAATGTAGAGAGTGCATAAAGGAAAAGCTATTTGTTTGCTGACAGCCTTGAATGTAAAGGCTCAATTGGCTACAGGTTTAGCTTTTCCATCATCACCCTCACACAAAAAGGTCTTCAGTGTCTGTCAAAGTACCAGCCATTCTATTGACAGTTCCCTGTATCTTCAGTCTGCTGTAACTCTGCAGAAACAATTGTGAAGAAAAAGATCATCCTCTGAATTGTGAGCTAACTGTAGATTATACATAGGATATAACTGATAACATGTCTATCATTTATTATATGTTTATTTTCAACAGAATTGCATGTGGTTTCCATTTGTAAGATAGAGGCTTGTGCATATATCTGGTAATATTTTTTCCTTCATTAGCCTGGGATTTGAAATTATACTGATGCAGAATACCTTATTTCATCACCTTTTGTACTGGAAAGACATAAAGTGACCTTTTAAGTGAAATGTTCATGGTCTGTGATTAGGAGGGAAGTCAGAAGGGGGACAGTGTAATACCTCAGCAGAGTCTCCATGAGTACTGACACTGCTCACAGCCCCGCATGAGTTACACAAACATCAGCTCTCACCTCTGGAGACCAGCAGATCCTACAGTCTTTCTGGTTGTTCTGTGGATCAGGGTAAAGTCCCCTGCTCCCTCCAACAGTCAGCTTCTCCTGTGATCTTCCCCTCAGACAGACAAACAGGCAGACATGCACACACACGGCTCTCTGGCCGCTTCACCCCCTCGCAGGTCAGTCTGGGGTGATCTTTGCTGCCGCTCACAGGCTCACCCAGCGGCTGCACATCCTCTGGTTACTGGCGCCACAGACACACAGACCCTCAAAGCCACGGTCTGGCCCCCATGGGTGCACCCAGAGCCCCATGCACACACACACATGCACACAGAATACAGTCCCTCACCCAGGAAAGAGTAGGGAAGGAATTTAGGAAGAAGATCAGACAGACTGCAGTTTTCAGATACAAGGCATGGCCACACAAGCATACCCACGAGCAACTATTTATGTTACAGGCCCTTTTTATCCCCTTATTCATTCTTTTTTCCCACACTTCCTCGAATCACTTAAATTCTTCCCTTTTCCTGCTGTTAGTTCCTCCTACTAAACAACCCATAGTAAATCCTGTGCAATCCTGAAATGTCCTTCTCCTTCATCTCATAATATGTCCCCTACCTTTAGGCAGCAAATATGAGGTGCTCCAGCATTGACTCTTCTTGATGGGTTTCACACCTAGAAAATGAGGCTCAGTCTGTCCCAGAACAGGTTTGATAGGATGCTTCTTCCTTTCCATCCTTAATTTGCATTTGTCACCTGACCTGTGCTCCTCTGATCGACTGGAAAGGCACCTTTGAGTGGGTGATGGCTTTTCTGATGGGTCTGAAACAAACATCCCCCAAGGGCCATCATGTCTCTGTTCTCATTTGAGAGGAGCATAACACAATGCATTCTACAAGTAGGTTACATTAGAAAGGATTCAGAAAAGTATCCTCAGAACACATCATTCTCAGAGCAGCACAGACAAGAAGTTGCTGGACCTTCAGTGTGTGTTTGTGTAGTAACAGTTACTAAGCCTGTAGCAGATATAAGGATAATTCTCCTCATATCTCGCAATACTTGGGATTAGAACATCATCAATTGCAATAAATTATTCCTAAAACTGTTATCTATTTTTGCAAATGGAAGCAGAGGTTTTTAATAATTGCCTGAGGATTTAGAAATAACCTCTTAGAGCGTATTTAGACTAAGGAAGCAGGAGAGAACCGTCCCAGGGAATTTCCTTGCAAAGTAGAAGTTCTGTTGCACCTTGTCTGTTTCTGATCTCTCTGCCTTTGGAAACATGAAATCAAGAAATTTGCTGAATTTGCCTGCTTGGTATTTTTTTTCCTGCTTAGATATTCCTTTTTCTGTATTAATTGTAACACAGAGATAGATACTAATATTTTGTTATTGAAAGTGGAAATGTGCTGCAAAATGCTTCAGTGTTTCTCTTTGGGTGTTTCATGTTGGGCCTCCCCCACTCTCAATCCTTTCATGATCACCATGCTTTAAAGGGGGGAAATGTAATTTACTGTCATCAGAAGCAACATTTTTAATATGGCACCATGAATGACTGCTGTCACCATTTAATTGTCTCTCATATTCTGAGAACTAGATCCAACAAAAGCATCCTGTGCTCCCAAGAATGCACACATGGATCAAAGTATTAGCAAGGCTACCATAACTGTTCTCAACTATAACATCCTGTGTGTCTAAAATTATTATATTTTATTTATGTAAACACCCTCTTAAAACTTACAGACTAGTGTTAACCAGTTATTATGGTGTTTCACAAGATCTTTTTGCAAAGAAACCTCTCTCTACTGCTAGAAAAAGCAAGATTTTTTAATATATATTATTCTTCATCTATACTGGTTGTTTCCAAAGGAGCAAATAAAAACCCCAAATATCACTGACAAATCACAGTCTTGGGGTAAATTGAGTGGTACTATCAGAAGATATGTGATTCATCACATTCTTTTTCATGTTTACTAACTTTGCTGTTGATCCGTGAGTAGGATATCCTTCAAAGAATGAAATCTATTTTTACAACTGTTTTAAAATTGATTGGATTGCAGGCACGCCTACTGAAATCAATCAACTAATTGAAGAAACAGAATGAGAGTTTTATTATAGGGTTTCAGATAATACCAAGTCCTTTGTGAAAAATATGTCTTTTCTTTGTTGTTCTGCTTTTGGAAAACTATAACTGTTTTTTTCAACTGTATAGGTCATAGGAATTACAAAGATTTCCAAAGTAAAATCACTGAATAATCCCTGACAGTGTGGCTTACAAAGGTATTTATTCTGTGATATATTATCATCATCAGTGTTCTTTCTCAGACATGGGAAGATGTCCTTTAGCTATCTGCTCAGAGCAATTCAAATATTTCTGTTTTGATGATTATCTAACCATAGAGCTTTTTGGCAAACCTTTTAGAAGGAATGACACTACACAATACCTCACACAGCCAGTAAGGGCAAACCATTTTTGTTAAAATGATAACCAAAGCTTGTTCCTTACATTCTAGATTGCAATTTTGCTGCCCTTCTAATTAAATTCCTTTGGGTTGGTCAGTTCTAGAAAAACAACAGACTCAAGGGATTTCAGCATTTGTATCTTCATGAGTGAAGGTGCAAAAAAATAGTGATGCCACAGAGAAAATCAGTTGACTACAGCTGGAGAGTTGGAAAAACTTGACATTTTTATATCAGAAACCTTGAGGTCTATTTGCTTATCTATGGACTGATGAGGTACTGAAGCTGATTTGAATGTAGATTTTTGTATACTTTTTTTTTTCTGAGAACCCTTTCTAATATCAAGATATGTATATATATGAATTTAACTGTATTTTTTGAGTAAAGTAATGCTCATTCTGAAGTAGTTAAATTCATTTACATTCTGTAACTTCCATGTGTTAAAATACGTTGTTTGAATACATCCATGCTAATGCATATTTAAAATGTGTCAACTTGTTTGTATGCAAATATAATAAGAGAGTTAATTTATATTGCCCTCATAGGGCTTTCAGCACTATCTACCATAGACTTATGGTCTTTTCATGTTTTCTAAAAGCCTATGAGTAAACCTACTATGTAGTAAAAGACTATTAAAGCCTAGGTAGGTGACAGAGATTATCTTTAGTCCAATTTATACAACAAGAAGAAGAACAGAAGAGAAAAAATCTCACTGACTTTTTAGAACAGTACAGGCTTTCTGACATCCAGGATGCATGATCTCAGGCTTCATTATTCTAATGTCCTATTTCCTGATATTTTTTACCTCTACTGTGTTCTCTCTCCTTCTAAAGTTAACACCATTTAATAAATGAACCTTACCAGAGACATAGTTATATTATTTTTCATCAAGTATGTTGGAAGTCCCTTGATGTGTGCCTAAGTTCATGTGGGACTAATCTTGTCCACAGTGGGTGTCACTTTTTAAACACCAAGGGTACAGCCCAGATTCAACTGAATTATCACAGACTGGTAAATGAATGTATGAATGGCTGAACTGTGATTACTGCCTCTGAGGTTGTTCTCAGTCTGCCAAAAATTAAGGAAAATATGGCACTGCTAAAACTGAAGTAAAAAACTGACTAATTTACTACCATATTATGATTTACCTAGTTACTTGCAAAAGAGCATAGTTTCTAAGGTATCCTCTCCAGGAAAAAAAAAAACTTTGCTGAAAAAATCATGGTTATTCCACTTAGTAATCATTCTTTGTATGTTTTGATCTATGTTTTTATTTTCTGAACTCTTTCATAAAGATAATTTCTGAATTAATTTATACTTTTATAAAATATTTGAAAGTCCCTGAGTAATAAAATATGGGCATTGAAAAGAATTTAAGCAAAGCCTTTTTTATTAATAGCATACTCAGTTACCGTAGCTCAGCTGGCAAATATTTAATTCCACTGTGGTCTTTTTATTTTTAGTCCAAGGCTTTAGCTTCTTAAGCCAGACCTTGCAGCATTGAATGAAACAATTCAATAAAACCAATTTGGATACAATACTCAGAACTGGTACTTACTGCAATATCCAGTGCTGGTGACAGGCCTCCTGGAGTCCTGCCAATGCTGATTTAGCAGTATATGCCAGCTCAGTGAGTCAGAAACAGTTTTTACATGTGCCAGCTCAATTGTGCAAGGTTGCTCAGAAATCCCTTTCAATATCCAGGCAGAATAATTGCTGTATTTCCAATTTACTTTCCTTAAGAGAAAGGAACAAAGGAAAAAAAAAGCATCAATAGAATGGCTTTTACTATCAATTTTGTAGCCTGCTGTGGAAGGTCACTGCTTTGAAAATATTTCACTCTAAATGAATATTTAGGTCATGTGATAGTGGGTGCAGCTTTCTGACATTCAAGTATGCAAGAGAGAAAAACAGTAATTGAAAGGATAACTGCTTTGAAACAGTAAGAAAAAAAGTTTAAAAAGTCACTTGCCTAAGAAAAAAAAAGTTTATCAAAAACTGAGGAATGTACATATGTAGTTTAATGTAAATTTAACCACATATAACTGAGAGCAAAAAAGAAAGATGGAGCACAGGTATGATCTTTTTAAATATGTTTTTAATAAAATGATGTGGTAACAGTATAGCTGTAGGAATATTACTTCCCCCTTAGTATAGAATAAGTTTGTAGAAAATTTCTGTTTCAGAGCAGTTTCTTTAGTTCCTCTGTTCAGCTCACTATGAAATATGAAAAGAAGCACTTTTAAGAGCCAAGTCAAAAATACTTATCCATCATTTTCCTGGGACAGTGTCATTACTGACAAGTTGTATAAAAAGTAAATGGCAATTTACAAAACCAGAACCCAACTGGAACAGTTGTATCTTGTTTGATTTTAAAAATAATAATAGAACTGAATAAGAGGATAAAATTTACTTTTAATAGTCACTGAAGCCAGTAACCATCACTTACAGGGTACCTATCACAAGATTGATTCAATGTGAAACAAAGAAAAGTTGCCATCTACCCAAATTTCCTTATCATGAAATTAGAATCTCAGTGAGAGAAACACTGCCTGAATACACAAACCTGTGTTCCCTATCCCAAAATCAAGTTACAATAGCTGGACTAGGTGATTTGGAAAAAAAAATCCTCCTCTCCTAGATTTTGAAACAATAATCACCGTGCTTAGTAACACTGTTTTTCCCCAAGGGGTGAAGAACCTCTTTGTACTCCCACCTGTTCTCACATGACAAGTAACTCCAATGCGTTTAAGAGTCAGATAACTTCCTGCTATTTTTAACCTCTGAAAATTACCTGTCAGCATTTTTGTACTAGTCTCTCTTTCTTTTCTGCTTCCACCACTGACTCTAACAAAACTGACCTTCCCACGGGGATTCCTTCTTTATGAGTTTTATGTGCCAGTTTCCTTTTATTTCATGTCTCAGCTTTACACAATATCAGACAGGCTAAGGCCTAGCTTATGCCATTCTAATCACTTGAAACACCTAAAAATCAGTTTCCTTTCATTTCCTCCTAGACATTATGCCTTTTATCCTTCTCCAAAAGGAAATATTTGGTGGTTATAATAACCACTTAGATATTAAGATCAAAACAGCGCCAAATAAAATTTAAATATTGACCCTAGTTCATTCTTAAATATGGTTCACAATAAATGCTGAAATAAAAATTTGGGTAATTTTTTTAACTTTAACATTATTTTCTCATCGTTAGTCAAAATTAGCCTTTTGAGAAAACCATCTATTTATGTAAATTTCAGTAGAGTATAAATTTAAAACAATGTCAATGTAAGTAAGGATTGGATGGGGTTAACCCAAGATTGGATGATGTTTGGGTTGCTTCAGCTTCTACCTTCTAACACCTGAATTGAAAGACATGTTCAAAAAATATAAATCCAAAAAAGTGTTAAAAATTATAAAATCAAACATCTTCAGGTAGGAAGAAATGGATATAAAAGCTGAATTTGCAAGTATCCATATAATCTCTCGTCTACAGCTTTGGTTGTTCACAAACCTCATTTCCACAATGCAAAACTTAGCTCATGATAGAAATAAAAATTTTCTCTGAGAAATTTAGCCATCTGAGGGATGTAGTGCAGGTCACTACAAAATATTGCATCATATAAAGATATTACAAGTGCCACAGTGACACACTATGCCAGATTTGTGGTCTGGAGGTCTGTACAGATCATCTACTGAGCTGTTCAAACATATAACAGGGACACAGAGTACTATGCCCACTTTTCAGAATGGAAACCAGGTTCTTCTTACTCTGAAATAACAGAGATAAACAACTTAAGACTTCATTTCTGAATTATAAGTATCTTCACCCAGGGATATATGATGTTCAAAGGCTATAGGGATTCGTGAACTTTAGCTTAATCATGCATAATTTCAAATCCCGATATTAAAATAGTTTGTATAGTCATCTTTATTAATCAGAATTTGTCGGTTTTTTCTATTATTAATGAAATATCACAAAACATTTCTGCAGAGTTGCTGAGGAAATTGAATGTGTTGGTCAAATGACTTCTGATATCAAACATCTAACTTTCTGCAATAGCAGCTTTGAAATGACTGGCATAATAGGGAAGGTTTGACCATGGGTGGCATCTGCAATACTGGGCACAGTATGTTAATTATGTTGCCTGTATAGGTGGCTGGGTTTTATGACATTTGTATATGTGTATGCAATTTAAGAAAAGAATAAATGTGAGAGCATGGAATTTTGATTGTGATGGATCACTGAATTCCTGGGAAAGTGTATAGTGGTATTCTTAGGAATTCCCGACATAAACATGTGACAATCATATAAACATTCCCATGCTTTAATCTCTTCCTGCAGTAAAACCAGTGAAGAGTGGAATTAATCCAGGAAATTACCTTGGAGGATATAAAATCATCATCCACTCAATTGAATTTTATTTCAGGAAGTAAAATGTGTAAGGCTAGGTGGTCATCAACCTGTAGAGAGAACAGATATACATAATGTAAGTGACTTAATGTGCAACGATTGGACTGTGAGAAACAATTCTGTCCAGCCATTCTTTCCTCCCTATTCAACTTAAACTGTTTCTAGCTGCACTGGTGCTTTTTGTTCTTTTGAGGAAAGTAATCTAGATTATATTGGAAATCAGTCCGAGAAGAGGAGAGCTTTTCACCAATTAAAGGAGCTTGTTGAGAAGAATTAGTTGGAAGTTAGCTGTGATGGGATAAGTAAAATCGGGTTCTAGAATGTGGCTGGGAACAAGTGCTGAGTTCTCAGTGATGTAGGAATGTGATACAC
Organism: Thryothorus ludovicianus; assembly: GCA_013397245.1. Lineage (NCBI taxonomy): Eukaryota > Metazoa > Chordata > Aves > Passeriformes > Certhiidae > Thryothorus > Thryothorus ludovicianus. The sequence goes on along the minus strand of VZTB01008608.1, from coordinate 8,139 downwards.
TTTGTTAGTAAAGCCTTTTCTGTTTCTTCTCCATAAAATATCTTTTTTAAAAGAAAAATTTTGTATTACACTTCAAAGAGAAGAGCACTGAGTCTGTATAAGTGAGACAATTTCTCGTAGTGGCCATTTGAGGCAACTCTCAGGGTATATTTTTGGGTACATAAATTTAGGCGTACATTTTTTCCTCCTGGTTTTCCTTGTCATTATGCTTTATAGTTAAATTACACTCTAATATCCATTAACCTCTCTATAGACAAAAGTTGATAGGAAAAAAATATGTGTAAATTTTTTTATGTAGAATTTTCAGGGCTTAGATATAGAACTGCTCTTCAAAAATGTTTACACCAGTCTTGATTCTGCCTCTGATTTGCTATAAAATATGTGCTCTTCCCAGATTTTCTAGTAACAGTTTCTGTCCTTTCTAACAAGGCTCTAAGAGGTTGGAGCAGGTTTTCTGTCATTTTCCCAGCTACTCAGAAATCAAGATCCTGTTTCTTGTTTCCTGATTACACTCATATGATATATTCCCACAGACCAGAAGAGGGTGAGATCTGCTTGAGAGCTTTTGCAGTCACCAGAAGACCGTGAGGCTTTCTGTTGCTTGTAGCTTGACATGCCAATTTGAGCAATGGCAATATTCTCATTCAATACAGAGAGCCATAAAGCCTAATGTTTTCAGATTCCTCAGATGCTATGAGACAGGGCATCCCCATTGCTGATTAGAGTCAGGTGAAATGATTTGAATAAATCAAAGTAATTATATCTAAAAGTTATTTGGCTGTAAAAATCCAGATTGACTGTATGAATCATAATATTGCACCTCTGGACTGGTTTCTGACAGTGGCAAATGAACACTATTTTATCCTTAGTGAAATCTGTTTACACTGCATAGACTTACCTACAGATAAGGAAGCAATAAAATAATGCTCCTGACAAATCTAAAATTCAAGGTAGTTTAAATTTGAAGTTATTGAAATATATAAATCTGGAGGAATTATTGGAATGGAGAGAATAAACACTGAATACAAGGAATCTTCAAGTAGGATGAGATCCTAATTATTTAAATTAAGAAGATACAGGATTACATTATAATCAAGGCTTTCTGTGTTCAACTGAAATGTGGGAACCTATATGGGCAAAAAATTATCTGTTTTTGCATTAAACTGATGGAAAATTTAAAATTTACCCTCCATAATTTTTTGTTTCACAAATACATATCTGTCAAGCTCATGATTACTAAATGCAGTTCTGTCACA
>VZTB01008603.1:244795-277026 GCA_013397245.1 Thryothorus ludovicianus | reverse complement strand
ACATGCATACACATATACAAATGCATATGAGTTCTTTGGGTCTTTGTCATTTTACAACTTGGCCTACTTTCCATTCATATTTTTTTTCATGTTTCTTCATGAAGGAGACTTTGTTTTGCATTGTTTTCTTTTTCTCTTTAGGAGAGGAAATAGACATATTTCAGTATATTTTTCACTTCATTTTGAATGGTTAGATAGTCATAGTTTTCCAAGACAGATGTACAAGAAAAAGTAGAAATGAAAGTGAGGAAAGAGTTTTGGGTCTAATTGCAATTGTTGTGCCCTAAATTTTCAGCCAAAATTTACTCCCAGTCAGACATGCTAAGTCCACAGAATTGTTTTAAAATCTGTAAAACTAGATTTCTTTAAAGTACTTTAAATGCTAATGAGTTTCAACTTTGCTGTATCTAGATAGAGATACCTAATAGTATCTGAATTTAAAGAAAGAAAAGTAGTTAAGTGAAAATTTCAACTACTTAATCAATGAGAATGCTTTTGAGAACTGACTTATGAATATAGAGGGGTAAAAAAATCACTACATTATGAATAAAACTTTTGGCATCAATATCAGAGAACAGAGCTACAAATGACATTAAACATGCCCTGCAGTTCTGCTTCACTTTCACGTAAATGATGAATTTACAAAAGAAGAAAAATAAATGTAAAAAAGACCAAAAAAACCAACTAAACAAAAAATCATGCTACATTAAATGACTTTGCTGTGGAATGTGCTATTTCAAGCTTGGTACATACTGTGAATACCAGGATAAAATAATCTGGTCAGCACAGTGAAGTTTGAGGACTTTTTCTCTTACTGGAGTGACAACTGTTGCAGGCAAAGGAGAAAAGGAAATATTTCCCACCCACACTTCCCCTAGCTGATATGAGAGGAGATGGAGAGGTTTAAAAAAAACAGACAGAAAAGCAGGTATCTCGTTTATTTTTGAACTGTTTGACAAATACTGATTTCCCTGAAGTGCATGTTTTGAGGACTGATCCTCCTCTCACCCCAGGAGCAGCAGCAAAACTCAGCCCAGGCACAGGAGATCCTGCTTCAGCTGCATAGCCACTCCCGGAGGTTAATGCAAGGACTCGTACGTGCATGTGTGCAGTAGTTACAAGATCCTGATGGGTTTATTACCCTTGAGGCCTCCTCTTTGGTATGTCAGTGTACTCCTAACCTGCAGCCACATGACGAAAATTAAACAAGGGTTTGTTGCATTTGTTGCTGTGGAAATTCAGTTCAACAAATTCAGTTGCTTCAGTTTCAATGAAATTTCCCTCCTCCCCCTGCCGTCTCTCCTTGTTTTTTGAACAATTGCATGTTATGAAAAGTCAAGACCAGGAGACATTTATGACAAGTGAAAGGGGAGTGGATAGACCCCTCTCATCTATTCCCTTCTGCCAGTTTTTTCTCCAGCCTCCACCACATTTTTCCTTGTTAACCGTGTTGGGGCAAAGAGGTGGGAGTGAGCGAATAAAAGCATTCCTGCATGTCTGGAGGAGAGAAAATAGATTAAGGGGGAAAGTGAAAGGGGAGGGGAAGAGTGGCCAGGGACTTGAGCTGCCAGTGAAACGATGCTTCTGCGGCCCTTCTGTTCAGATAATAGTTAACTCGGGGTTAAAGATTAATACCCAGGCAAAGCACTGTATAAATGGCCCGGGCAAGCCGAATGTATGTGAAGCGGCTCCTGCTCTCCAGGCCGCCGAGCTGCCGTCCCCCGGCCCCTGCTCAGCGGCATGAGTGTCCGGCGGTGCGCGCTGTGTCCTGGCTGGCTCCCGGCGCTGCTGCTGCCGGCTCTACTGCTGCTGCCGGCGCTGCCGGGCTCCCGCCTCGTCCGCGGAGCGCAGCCCGTGCTCTGCGCCCCCTGCACCCCGGAGAGGCTCGCTCTGTGCCCGCCCGTCCCGCCTGACTGCCCGGAGGCTGCCCGGCAGCCCGGCTGCGGCTGCTGCCAGATCTGCGCCCGCGGGCCGGGGCAGCCCTGCGGGGTCTACACCGCCCGCTGCCGCCTGGGGCTCCGCTGCCACGTCCCCGCCGGGGAGCCGCGGCCCCTCTCCGCCCTCATCCAGGGCCACGGGACGTGCTTGCCCGCCAGCGAGGTCGGAGGGATGCGCCCGGAGGAGCCAGCAGGTACCGCGCCATCGCGGCCCCTCTCCGCGCCGCCCCGCGGGACGGGCGCAGCGGCAGAGCCCGCGCCGAGGGCAGCCGGGGGGATTGACAGGCGCGACGCGGGCTCTGGGAGCCAGAAGCTGGGAACAATGAGTGAAGTTATGTAGGCATATGAAAAATAGGGAGGCTGGAATGCACTTTCCAGGGAAACGTGCTCTGACTTGTTCGAAGTGAGGCGCATCCTGGCGCTGGGCCTAAGATGTTTGCAACAAGCTGGTATGCTACAGTCTGAAAGCATGAAAACACTAAAGCATAGTGATGGCACAGAACAGCTATAATAAAGTATCTGGGAGGCTGCAGACAGCTTTTCTTTAGTAGTACACAGTAGCTGGCGTAGGACAAATGCTTTATAGGCTTTGGTTATGTCCATCTCTAAAAGTCATGATAGAGAATGAAAAGGTTTTGTGCTCGGGTTCATTACAGGAATAAAATGTACCTGAAGTAGTGGAGTGCTAGCCAAATTACCTTGAGGCAAAAAAGCATCTCAAGCATCTTAGACTATACAATGGGTAGGAATTTCTTCAGTGTTATATCTTATTTTTCAATTGATAATCATCATCACTACTGCTATGTCCATGAAGTGGTGATTAAGATAACTCAGCAGCATTACAAAAAAAATCATCATTGATTCAAAATAACAATAGCCATTAGTAGAAGTGGAGTTTCTCTTGTACTTGAGGGAGTGGGGGAAGGCAGAGAACAGTGACTAAACAGAGGATTGAAGCTATCTGCATTCAATTTGATTTAATTCTTTCCAGAGTTTGCTAGCTTCGGTACTGCCTTCCTTTCTTTCTTTCTTTCTTCCTTTCTTTCTCTCCTCAATTTCTCATCTTCATTTTATCTTGAACATTGTCAAAGGACATTTTTCAGTCTATTGCAGTTTACAAGTTTGCAGCCTTGATCCCACAAGTAATTTAGATACATAAAATCTTATCCTATGAGGAATTGCCTGCAATTACAAAGCACTTCTGTTGCTTTCAGTGGAAGAGTTCACACACGCCAATTTTGGCACTGGCATGAAGGCCATGATCAGGCAAAACCAACTATTTTCCACCAATCCTTTGTTATTTAGTCTGCTGCAGGCCAGCATGAGCTACTTCTGGCTCCTGCAAATTGCTAACCCTTCTCATTAATGAGGCAAGAATAAAGTACAGGATACCATGGGATGAGGTCTTGACCATTTCCTCTTATGAATAAAACCAGAAATATATCACACTGACAAAAATCTAAATTCATTACAGGTTTAATTTCAGTGTTTTCTTATTTAGCCAAGTTTCTACAACCCACCATAGTCGAGAAAGTTTTTTTCACTTCTAATAGACTGGCTGTAGGTCCATCCATGGGATTCAAGTAATACTGAAGGATCATAAAATTAACAACTTGTTAGAGAATAGCTGCTGAGCCCTTCTATGAATTTATTACCAAAGTATAATTTGCCATGCTGCACATGTAATTATTCCTACAGGATCTACTGTAATGGATCTGTCTTAGATATTCCTTTTTTTCTTTTCTTTTAGTTGATTTTTCTTTTCACCTTTTTAAACTTTGAGAAATAAATGCAAAATTTCACTGAAGATATTCACCTTATAATTCATTTCCAGATTCTATAGAACCTGATGATATGTCTTTGGAAAGCACTGAAATAACACAGGATCAGCTTCTGGACTATCAGTTGATGTTTCCCATAGGCCAGGAAAAATCCATTCCCCGGAATTCCATCACTGCATATGAAAATATGAAAGTGAAGAAAATATCTGAACTTAAGAAATTGAAAGAGAAGGTGGGTTTTCTCTGTAAAACTTTCAGAGACCATTTCAGTAGAGCTTCACAAAAAAATTCTAGCAGCAACATTGAGAAGTCAGTATTTTGGGTAGCTGGCAAACCAACTTTTTGAACATGCTCATCAGATGCTTGAGGAACAGACAAAATGTCTGGAGCAATAATAACAGTAGTGCAACAGGTATGTCTTACACAGACTTCATGCAAAGGCTGAATGTTTCACTGTATTTATGACCAGATTATAACCTGATCCCATAATTTACAGGAATCTATATTAAATTCTCTGAATCCTTTTTTGGTTTAGTTAAGAAAAGACATTTGTCATTGGTCCAACATACAGCAAAATAAAAGGGAGTCCTTCCATGTAGGTATTGATGAAACACCAATGCAAAACAAAATGTGATTCTCTCTGATCACAAGGAAACACTATTAAGTGTATTCATGTAGAAAGACAAAAAGCTCTACAATTAAAGTGGGGTTCGACAGCGCAAAATCCTAGTGTGTAATGAGGGTGTAACACCTATGCAAGCAGATTTGTGTTCCGCTTGAGGGCACCAGAGAACCATGGTTAGATCAGTCCCAGGCAGCAGCGCCTCTACACAATAGAGCTGGGTTAGTTGGGCAGCACAGAAGCCTAGGTTCGTAATGGTCACTGACAAAATGGAAAAGAAAAAGCAAAAGTATAATAATCACTATCCTGCCTTAGGAAGCCTCATTCCATATACAGAACAGGACTTAATCACTAATTTAGTTTGAATAGTTATGAACATGTGCTGTTAGCTGAAGTTCTGATTCTTAGGTCTTCTGCTTTTCTCACCCAGAGCCACAGATAAACTCACAGGCAGGAATATGACAGCTTGTATGAGGGGCTAACATAGGGAGGTTTTAAAAAAGCAGAGGTTATGTTTTCTTTCAAAGGTAGAAATATTTGTTCATTTTTCCTTTCCTGTACTGATTCAAAAGTGTTAGGTACTATTGATGTACAGAAATTGTGACTTTGAAAAAGAGAGCCAGCAAGTTGTGAAAACAGTGAATATTGCAACCAGTTCTTCATTCCCAGTTCCAAGAACTTTGGGAGCATTCTGTAGTCCCAGAGCTACAGAATGGCTCCATGTTGCTTTGGCAACGGTTCTACCTTGTACAAAAGATAACAAACATTCAGATGTTTGTTCTTTCACCATCTATATGTGTCTTGTACCTATCCTCCATATATCAATAGAGCACAAGGCCATGGCAACCTGGAAAACTTGACCAATCTCACGTACCAGTCTTCTATCATCCACTTCCCCATAACAGGAGAGATTGTATCCTCTGAGCAGTAATGTATTTACTTAGTACAGGTTAAATTTTCTTGAGGGGCAATTTAAGGACTAAAATCTCCATGTTTATGACAACAGAAAAAAACCTTAAAGAGTAAAAACAAAGGTCTGAATGCAACACCAGAGTTTCCTGTCTGTGCTCCTTCTGAAAGAAGAAAAACTACACACAAAACAGTCTGGTGTAGACTTTATGCCTAATAAGTACTTTCAGCTTTTTACTGTCTATATTCTGATCACCTTTTGTGTAGCTAATTTCCTTGTGATTTTGTCATTCACTATACTGCTATTCTTGCAGGGTCCTTGTCAGAAGGAGCTCTACAGAGCACTGTATAAATTGATGAAGGCTCAGCGGAGAAGCAGAGGGGAGATTTACAAATTTTACTTACCCAACTGCAACAAGAATGGATTTTACCACAGCAAACAGGTGCGTGCCTTTTTCCCTCTCTGCTCACAGCAGTGCTGTGACTAGCCAACCCTTTCACAGCCCTCTGCTCCCAAACTCACAAGTTTGCAACAGGTTGTGAAAACAGGGATACTTAGTATGAGAGCAGATGGTTATTCCTTCTCTTCAAGGTGAGCTGCATGCTGTTGGCTGTCAGCAATAGAGGCAGGAGTCTTTTCCCTTCACAGAACATGTGCACTCAAAGCCCTCTCCAAACTATTTTAGCTATCTGCTCCCACGTACTTGATTTGTTAGCATACATTCAACTGACATTAATTCATAATATCTGCCATACTACCTGCAAAAAACCTTTGAATATATAATAATCACTATGTAAAAAGTGGGGTCTCAGCTCACAGGCAGTGTAAAACCTACATAGACAGTGATAAAAAAAAACCTCTTTGTAGCAAAATTAACCTTCTGAAAGCCTAACAAACATACTGATTTGTGCCACCTGCGGATTAGGTTATTTGTTCATTTCCGTTATATCTCCAAAAAATCTATTGCAAGTTGCAGGGAGAGTAATCTGCAAAACTAACTAAAGCTCTGAACCCCAAGCCACACCCTGTAACCACAGGTCATGCACACAAATTTAGTAGGTCTGCATAAGTCTGCAAGACTCCTTAGTTTTGGGCACAAACACTGTGACCTGGGATCTAATCAAGTGCAAACAGACATCTGTTTAAGCACCTCCCCAAGAAGAAAAAAAAACCAACAAACATACCACCTTATTTGCATCTTTGTGTGAAGTGACAGAAAATTCTGTCACTGCTCTCACTGTATGAGATTGTATATTCTGACATTTCTCACATTGGCACTGAAAGATATTGATATTTTCTACTGCTGTTTACCAAGGATTGGACGGTTTTAAATCTGAAGTTGCTCTTGTGATAGCTGAGTTTAGGTCTTTGTTCCCTAACAAAGTGTGTTGTTTAGAGGATCTTCAGACCACTGCTTTCAAAACAAGCCCATGCATGGCAGATCCCCACATTCTGATCCTAATTCTGTTGAACACCTCTATTGGCAGTACCTCACAGGTAATCTTTCAGTTACTTATTGCGATTTTTTTGGTTTTTTGCTAATAATATTCTAGTGTGAAACCTTACTGGATGGAGAATCTGCTGAATGTTGGTGTGTCTATCCAAAAAATGGCAGAAGAATTCCTGGATCTCCAGAAATTAATGGTGACCCAGAATGCCAACAGTATCTTAGCTCACAGGAATAAAACTAAACCCCAAGGATTTTACACACCAAGTTTTCTGTGGGGCTTGTTATAGTCAGGAGCCATTCCAGTCAGAAGCCATTTCATTAAGGTAGTCCTGTGCACCTGATTTTGAGTGTATGCGTAACCCCATAAAGTAACATTTTTACTCCACTGAGATTGCCTCCATGTTTAAGTGACAAATGTGAGCAACTGCAAGGTCAAATCCTATGCTCTTGTATATTTTGTTTGTATAATATTATATATGCCCTCATATGTAAAGTTGATGAATTATTTATTTCACAGTGCATGTATTTTTGTCTCTATGTGTTGTTACTAATTTATATTCTCAAATGTTTCATAACTTTATATTTAAATACTTATTATTATTGCGCTTAAACATATTCATCATGTTGGAGGAATGTTGCAACTTAAGACTTCAGATGGCATAGCTATTGGGAAAAATGGCTTGTAAATTTGCATTTTTGTACTACTTATTTATAGATGTAAAAATTAATTTTAAAAAATAGATTTCAGTAGAACGCATGCTTGTAAACTTATTTAAAACCAGAAATGTTTTCTGAATGTATTACTTTTACATGTTACTTTTGCACCTCTGTTTCAATGCCAAGCTGTTCTTAAAAAAAGAAAGATTATATACAGAAGCTCCTGATGGGACCATATTTGTATCTGTTTTTTCAACATATGCTCTGGATAAATGGCAAAACACAAAATGATATTCTGAACCACCTTTGAAAGGTGCAAATCATTCACAATGTTGACAGTATTATTTAAAGTGAGCTATTAAAATCTTCTGCTCTGCCATTGTCTCTTGTTTTCTGCTTGTTTCCCTTCAACAGTCTGACCTCAGCAGGAAAACAGGCAAAAGTCTTGCAAATCTGCCTCCTGAATGCCACACTCCTTTTAACCGTCAATGAGTTTCCTTCTTTTGGTCTCCCTGCCCTCTTCCCCAGTCCTGTCCTCTCCAGTCTCAGCTGTGCTATGCAAGCCTCTGCCTTGGGCAAAACAGCAGCCTCCAAAGGAAGTTATTAAAAAATTTTCTGGATAGGAAAACTGGATGCTTTTCTCACCTCAAAAGCCCAAGGCAGCAGTATTAGTACATTTACAAGATAACTTTAAGATTAGAAAGAGCCATTTCCTGCACAAAAAATCAGAGGTTATAAAAAGGAGTCAGGAAAAAACGCAGCCTTACACTTTTTTCTGAAAGTAGAGAAGAGGGTACTCTTGGCTTGGGATATGGTCTATTTCCTTCCCCTATGTATTCCTTTGACTTAGTGATTGCAGAGAAAAAGAGAATGCAAGTCACTGCCATTCAGGCTTCAAGTTGATTTTGTCCATGGAGGAACTGCTGTGGGAGTAAGCAAGTCCCACAGATGAAAACAGGCTGTGCCAACCCTTCCTGTGAAATCAGCTGGGGAGGAGAGTGATAGGATTTTCTAAGAGTCTGGCAGAAGTGAAAGCTTAAAATCCTCCTACCATTTGTTGGAACTAACTTCGAGTTTTAAATAGGAGAGGGAAGCTACTTGTTGAAACTGCAAAGCAAATGTGTGAAGATCTCTGCTCTCCCTGACACGTTTCTGTGACTTCATATGTTGTCCTTGCTGACTGTTGGCTCTAACTGCATGCCAATGTCTGCCAATCCAATGGAGGTCTATTAAACTGCTTTAGATTTAAAAGTATCGATATACAACCCACCTCCTTTGTGAAGTCTTTTGAGATCTTCCCAAGGAAAGCACTGCAAAAAAGCAGTCAATGGTATTGGTATCCTAAATAACTAATGTCTAACATACCTGTAATGAGCTACTGTGAGACCTGGCTAAAACTGTGTTACAGCACAACCTGCACTATGTCCAAATGCTTGGTAGTCATTGTATCAAAATAATGAAGAAGCAGGAAGTTTTGGAGTGCTTTTCAGGGAGTCCACTCAGCACAGGACAATTGTCATGGCATTGCCAAGGGAAAATGGTGAATAAAGGAGAGGAAATAATAGTCTCACAGCTACAGCACACTCTTAAGAGTACTCTGCTCTCACCCTTGTGAGATGAACCTTGTATGGTTTATCTCTAAAGAGCAGAAATTAATTCTTTTTGTTGGGATAATCAAATATATAGGGAAAACATTCACAGTTTATGTAATAATAGTATAGTTGCGGAAAACAATCCAGTGGACAGCTACTTCCAGTGTTTTTCAGGGTGGAAGGTTCCCATCCTAACTGTAAGAAACTGGAGTTTTCAGTGGGAACAGGGATTTTTCCTCTTATTGTTAAGTACTAGAAGCAGAAGTTACTTTGCACAACAGGAATAACAGGTCAATTTCTTCAAAGTGTAACCCCTTACTTCCCACAGAAAGTGGTAGGGGAGGAGTGCCTCCATATCTGCAATCTGGCCTCCTATGACATTTTGCCAGGACTCACCAGGACAGACATCTGCTCAGCTTTTCTGGGATGAGCTGTCTGACTAGGACCAGACTTCCGTATACTGGGATTAGGACTATTGCAAAGAGGCAAAGCAGGTGAATTTTATTTTCCCTATAAAAATGCTGCCGGGAGCTTGGACTACACTTACACCATAGATGACATACACAGTTCTTTGTCCTAATTTTTATGATCAGCCTCAATCAGGGTGAAAAATCAAAGTTCATCAGTTTTACTTTGTTTTGTTTTTTCTATTTGTGGAGCACTTTGTTTTTGTTGTTTTGGGTTTTTTTGTTTTGTTGTTTTATTGGTCTTCTCTTCTCTTCTCTTCTCTTCTCTTCTCTTCTCTTCTCTTCTCTTCTCTTCTCTTCTCTTCTCTTCTCTTCTCTTCCTCTTCTCTCTCTTTTCTCTTTTTTCTCTTTTCTCTTTTCTCTTTTCTCTTTTCTCTTTTCTCTTTTCTCTTTTCTCTTTTCTCTTTCTTTTCTCTTTTTTCTCTTTTCTTGGCATGTGGCAGTCCTGGCTCGAGTGTGTGCCTGCTGCAATGCTTCCTCCTGTGCTGGCAAGCCAAGCCTTGTGGGAATGAGTGGGCAAACAGAAAGGTGCCATAGGATACTCAGCAGCTCGGATCACCTGGTATGTAGCTGGACATGCAAAGTCCATGTACTGATCCTTGCTATTTCAGCTCCCTCCCTTCATATTCACTAGCATTCCCCCTACTCTACCTAAAAAGAAATTAGTTAGTGGGAAGGTCTTAAATGAGCATCTGTTATGTTTTTTCGGTTCATGTCATTTGAGAACCCTACCTACCCAGTTTGTGCTTCTTCCCGCCAAAACCCTGTCAGGTTTGCTGCACCAGAGTTTTTTCCAGCCATGCTTCCTCCCGCCCTTGGCCTACTGCCAGCTGTGAAATGCTCATGGCACAGAAATGATGTCACTGCCCTCTGCACTTCATTTTCTACCCACCGTTTCCCCTAACACAGCCCAAAAACAACAAAAAAATCTCCTGATATAGGGCTCTGCTCACACTGAGTCAGTTTTGCTCATTTCTTTGGTGTACAGCAGAGACACATTTGGGCCAGCTAGAGCTGGTAAAAAGTGAGGGGAGAGAAAGGAGGAGAAAAGAAAATGGTTATGAAGGGCAGGCAACCCTAAAACTGAAAGTTCATCAGCATATCTATCACTTCTCTACCATAAGAACACATGCTTTGGAAAAGAAAAACTTAAAATCAGAGAGCAAATTCCTGCAAACTCTGTCCAAAATGCAATTAGATATTAAGCACATGAAAATTTAGTCTTTTACTTCACAAACATATTTCTTTGATCTTGCACTTGCTAATGTGAGTCTTAAACACAGAAAATAATTCAAAGGTAAATGGAAAATATATCATATGTAACTTTCTTTCCTCAGGGAGAGGAAAAGTGGGATGAAAAGGAATTGCACACGGTAAAGACTTGTCACAGGATTTACTGCCTTTCTGGAAAGCACTTAGCTTCCATAGATATTCCACTACATATTGATATTACAAGGGAACCCTAAAAAAATTCTAAAACAGAGCAGGTTTTTCTTCTGTTAAGTCAGAAGTAAAGATGCCTGTGCTTTACCAGCAGTCTAGCAACACTGACTTTTCAGAATTATATTTCTACACACATCATTGCTTTGCTATCACAGAACAACACCAATGTCTAACCTCTGTTCAACCAATAATAATAATAATGCACTAAAAATAAAATAATAAAGAAAGCATGCCTTTAAAAAAAAAAAAAAAAGATCCAAACTACACACTTCAAGCTAGACTGTCTGATCATGCTGCAAACTGAGTGGTCAAGTTCTCTATGTATCTTTAGACAACACTTTTGGTCTACTTTTCCTTGGCTATCATTCCACTGGTAAGCCACTAAACAGTCTCCTCAGACTCAGGTCTCATGTTCTCTGTTTGCCAACACTTTTCACATTTATGGACCAACTCTCACTGTACATTGTATCAAGAATTAGGGAGGTATCCAGACACAGGAAAGTGCGGTATAAGCATCTTAACAAACACCTAATTGCATTTATTTGACACTGTGAGATTTGGGTCGATGGTATATATTGAGTAACAGTAGCAGAGTTGGTGCAATTGGAAGGCTTCTCTTACTGACATACCACCCTATATTACCTAGTCATTTTTAGATTAAAGTTGGGAGGGGACAAAGAAGGAGAGGAACTGTTGGAAATATGGCCACTCTGTTCTTATGAGTAAGCACCAAAAAACCAGCAGTGGTGCAGGAGCCCAGACATACCAGCACTTGCACTCTGAGTAATAAAAATAGCTCTAATGATAGCTCTGCCAACAAGCAAAGGCTTTATTTTCCCTCCTTTTCTCCTCCCGTGACTTACAACAGCCCTCAGAGAGCAAAGTTCATATGCAAAGAAGCTACTGTGAAGGTGCAGGGAGAGAAGCAGCACCCCATGAGAAAAATGTGGAGCAAGCACTTGTGGATGTTGCAGTAAGGTTAAATTAATAAACTTAAACTTAGTCTATTCTAGGTCATGACTGTGTTATTTTGAAAAAGTTTCTGCTCCTCTTTTCAGACTCCCTCTTGGATTATAAAGTCTGAGCGGCAGCATGGGCAGCCCGGCAGAGACAAGTACACACAAGGGAAGGCAGGGGCTGTGCTTGACTCCTTGCTGCTTCCTTAGCAGCCACATTTTCCATCAGGGAGAGTGCCTGAACAACAGACAACAGCTTTTCTAGCAGAGCCTTTGTGCTGCAGTTCTGCTATGCTGAGCACAGCATAGGGAGTCTTCCTCTTGCTCTCAGTCTCCTCCAACTACAAAATAAGCTAACAAAAAGCAGCCTATTTGTGCCTGTATTGAGACTCTTAATTGCATAATTATGCAAATGGCAACAGGTAATTTTCTCTCTCTCATTGACAGTGCTTTGTAGTCCACCAGGCTGATGTGGAGATGCTGAGGTTCTTTGGAAAAGCGTCATAGTGTGGGATGTCTGTGGAGGCCTAGAGCAAATGGTGTCTGCAATAATCATCCTTTTTCATATTTTTTCTTTGCCTGTGGCTTCTGTTTATTGCTGCTTTGGCAGCTGAGCACTTACCATTTAGTTCCATCAAGGGAACAGAAAAAGAAGTTCAGCAACATATTACTGGTAGCTTGGTAATAGCAGCTGTAGAAATGTATGGCAGGATCTGAGGGCTGAAGGTTGTGCGCAGCACCCCTGTAATAAAACAATAATCAACTTTCCGAGCTCAGTTAAGTCTTTTTTACTGAGTGCAAATTATATGATACATAGTAGACACAGGAAAAAAGTTTCCCCTCGAATATTCTCAATATGGCACCAGCAGGTAAAAAGAGCCTCTGCTCTCCAGTTGCAAGGAGTGGGAGAAATGCACACTCAACCCGGCTCTTGTAAGCAAGTCCCTCCAGTACTCCACTTTTGGAATTAGCACAAATGGCTATAGGAAGCAGTCCTTCTAAATGACATTTTCTTTATAGCTTTTCAGATTAGGTGATTTTTCTGCATGAAACCTCAGCTTCCTTCTGCAGAGATAATTTTGCTACCTTTCTTTCCATCCCCACTCATGGAGAGAGCAGTGGGGTAAAATTAGCCTTGACAGAGAAAGGCTCTTCAGGAATTTGGATAGGTCAGCAGAAGTGGAAAGCCAGGACATGAATTCTGCAAGGATAAACTGAGCTTTGCAGCATTACCCTCTGCTTTTGCTAACACCTGGTCTCCATTTCTTTTTTCAGCAGCAGCATTCTGCCTTGAAGTCATTTGCATTTTTTAACATTTGTACAGGGTAAAAGCAAAAAAAAAGTTCTTTTCAATGGGATTTTCTCTAAGGTTCGTATATATATGCTTCTAATTCTGCAAAATCTGAACTGGAAGAAGTAAATAAAATGCAGTTTTAGAAGTGAAGCATCTGGTGAACAAAAAATTTGTACTAGTCATTTTACCAGAATTTTTTTGGGGGCAAAAATAGTTGTAACATCCGCTCAATCAATATGTTGCATAATGTAGACAATCTCATGTGCTGAAACTTGAGACACCAAACTGAAACTGACAGGCTCATAGGCTCAAAGGATAGTTGAGATTGGAAGGGATCTCTGCAAGTGACCTGGTCCACCTCTCCCTGCTCAGGCAGAGCCACCAGGGAACAGTTGCCTGGGACTGTGTCCAGATGGATTTTGAGTACCTCTAAGGATGGAGACTCCAATAAACACGTTCTAGTTAGAAGCTAGCTACATACCCAGGTACACTGGACATACCAAAACACTTCTCTTCTACAGGCCTTGAACCTATTTTGCATGCTTGCAGATGAAGCCATTACTGATACTGATCACAAAAATCTTTTCCTTGGAATACTCTGGTATCCTTTTTGGATTTTATTTTTGGATCTCTCAGAAAAAAAAGTGGAAGTTGAGAAAGAAAAATAAGTCCTTTCTAATGAGGAAGCAAACATATTCTTCTGGTAGAAATTAATAGAATTGAAGGCTTTCTAAAGGCACAGCAGGAGCACAGAGAAAACAGTGACATATATAAACATTCCATTTTGTATACTAACATGCTTTGGCATCCAGGAAAATTGCTCAGTATTTTTCATACTTTAAATAAAATTCTTATTGCTAATATGTGAACTCTCTGTGGAGCCATCCTTGCTTACACAGTTTTAGAGTGACTAGAGATACACAAAAGTGATTTCCCAAAAAGTTTGAAAAAATACTACTTAAATTTAGGGTTCAATTCAATAAGGAATTATGCTGTGTAGGGTTTCTATGGAATTTAGTAATAAAAAGTTCAGACTGTACTAAAAATAAATTAATTCCATAGTTTTGGTATTTACTGAAGGCTCCTTCCCTCATGCACAAATAGCTAACAATATGCCCTGAATGACGGGCATGTCAGAAAGGATGTTCTCTGCTCCAAAAACTATAGCACAGTAGATCTATTAAAAAAGGGAAGTTTCTTAAGAGTTTGTAAGATGATAGAGCTGCCTGCAGGCAGCTTTAACTTGTATTCTGGTCAATTTATGCAGCTATTTATCACACTTGTTAAAATAAATACTTACAACATTCATCTGGGCTACATATGGTAACCATGTACCATCTAGAAACCTAGAGACAAAACATGCTCAAGAAGAAATCAGCAAGTTTTGCAATACATATTTTGATCTTTTATAATGTCTTTCCATGCAAATATTTGAGGTGTAAATAACTCTCTTTCTGAGAGTTCTTAATATTAACTCAGAACACCTTAGTTTCTTGAAAGAGCTTATCATTATTATTAGAAAAAAGCTGATGATGTTCACTTAATAAAATACTGAAGCTGAAGACAGTGAAGGCACCAAGGGATTTTTCATTTCTGTCACCAAACCCAAAGTTCTCCACTCCAGCTCTTAGCAGGAATCATTTCTAACCTGCACCTGGAGGTAACTCATCTTCCTCTGAAGTGATACTTACCCACTTACTTAATTTTACTTTGTGCTGCCCACATTCTACTGCTTGGCTGTAGATTACAAATACATATATTTGTGTGAATTGAAGCCTTTAGCCATGAGAAAAATCTTTGACAAAATCTATGTCAAGTACTTTTGTCTATTGAATTGGACCTTTGTCTTCACAGAAATATGAATGCTAAAAAAAAAAAATAAGGAAAAAGCCATAATTGATTCTTTGATTTTAAAAAAAGTTATCTTTTTGGAGAGAGATAATAATGTTACTTTGCATTTCATACTAATGTCAACTGAAAGGAACATCAAATTGACAATGGCAAGTGTCCAATACTAGTGCAATCAACTGTGCTTGTAAAAAAAATATTTAAAAGGTAACTTCTGAAAAGGATGAAGCTTTAAATTACAGGTGAGACTTCTGGGCTATTTTTAAATACAATTTGTGTTTTAAAGACACCTGTTGGAAACAAAAATAACAAAACTGATTTACACACAGATCTCTTTTTTTCCCCCTTACAGCTGTATGTTTTCTCTGTTACATAACTAAAGACCTTTAGTACTAAAAAAGGAGCTAAATGCCATTTCTTATATATTCATCTGACAGATTGTATGCATAAATGAGGCTTAGCTCCTTGAGATGCAGTTTGTTTGGGGTATTTTCATAAAATATATGACTTAAAGGACCTCTACGAGCCAGGTTCTTCTATATTTCTTTGGTTTCAATGGTAGAAAAAAACATAAAAAATTAAAATATTTGATAAAATACCTGAATCACAAAGCCTGTCACAGGCTGTTAAAATATCTTACATACTAGCAAAATGTGCCTTGCAAAGCAGCTATCTTATCTTTTGACAAGAAACTAATTTTTGTTTTCAGAAAGCTCACAAGATATTTAGAAAAAAAAAAGAAAAAAATAATAACCTGCTTCAATGAATCCAACCCCTATTTTCTCATCTATGATTATATGCCCAAATATTGGTGTATATACAATTCCCTTCTCTCTGCAAAATTATTTGAAAATAACTGGTTTACAACTTAAAAAAAAAAAAAAAAGCCCAGCATTTATTATTTTGTCAAAAAATCTTTGCAGGCATTAGATCTGTTTTAGCAATGAAAATACTGGAATAAACCTTCACGTCACAAAGCTCTCTGTAACCATGTGTCAGGAAATCTGTATTAACCTGGAGGAAGCATCACTTCATGTACAATCTTTTCTTACCATAAGGTTATAAAATTTCAGTTTTAATGACAATATGAACTCATTTAATTAGACAGAAATTGGAAAGATGTGGAGAATGCTCATAGTGCTGTTCAGCTAATACAGTTCAGGCTAAGGCTTTAAACATCTGAGTTAGAGTGATGGACGGCCCTGATCCTGGCAAGCTGCATATCCAAATCCTTCCATGTCAGTTCTGAGCCATTTGCCATTGCTGGCAAGAACAAGGGTGGTTGTAACTCATGCAGTGGGAGAGGAATGGGTTTCTCAGCACCACAGTCCCTCTTCCATCAACACAACCCCTACCCCAGCAGCTGAAAGCCCACTGTTCCCAACCCAACAAGAAATTACAGTGTTGATGGCTTTTTTCTACAGTGACATCAAACATTTATAGTGAGACATATAAGAATATATATTTATATAAATATATAAAATATTTATATAAAATATATAAATAAATACATATACAAAATATGGCATTATTTTCCAGAGATTATACATTTCACAGGCCACCTTTCCTTATCCAGATTTCATTGTCATACAGAATTTTTCACAAAGTACATTAAACAATCAGCCTCAAAAAAAAAAGTTGCCAAAGCCCTCCTTACATGAAAGAATCACATACCACAACAAAACCAAATCACTTCTCTTCCAATTAAGATGATGTATAACACCATGGCAGACAGTGAGTTTAACTGTTTAAACCAAATGGTTCTTTTCCTATGCTTAGATGCAGGCAAATGATTTCTACCATAGTCAAAGCAAGCAACAATTGTGTGTTGTATAAATGAAACAAAACGCATGGGTCTCAACACCCAGGGTCCACAATCCCCCCATCTTGTTGACACTGTTTTCAACAGGAGTTCCTCATACAGAGTAAGTGCTTTGGAAAAATGTACCAAGAAAACACAGAATAGACACACCTTTTCAAAATAAATAAACAAATACAAAGAGTATTACTGTAATAAAATTTTTTTGTCCATGAATATTCTGTATTAGTGTGAGAAGTAAATGGAGGAAATGTAAGCCCTGTTGCACAAACTGAAGCAATGTACAGACAGAGGAAAGCTTTACCAAGAGCTTCAGTGTGACTGTTACCCTTTCCAGTGGCATAATTCAGTGATGGATACTTTAGAATTATCAATAAAATAAATAAAAAAAAAATATTATCTTGGTATTTGTAGTTATATCAAATAATAAAATTCAATCCTTTTTGGAAACACTTCCTTTCCAAAAATTAATTTCTCTTACTTAGAACAGATCAGTGTGTATGCATACATATTTATACATATTTGTAAATCATTCCATAACCTTACTTTTCTCTTTGCATACAGACATATACTCTAGAATTTTCGTGTAATATTTGGTATTCACATGTTACATTTAAATAAAGTTTATTAAAACCCAATTATATTAAATACAGACTAGCAGAATATTAATAATATATTTTACAGAAAAAAATAGCCATGTCTTTATTTTAGAAATACATTTCTTTAAAAAGTTCTTTGAGAATTTTATAAAACTTTTTACCCGTGAAGACAAGTTTCCCATCAGACCTATAAAAAAAGCTTTACTTTTAAATCCTTGTGGGTTTTTTGGTTTTGTTTTTCTTTTTAATACTTTTACAAGCTTAACAGCTATAAATTCTTTAAAATAAAAAAATTCAGTATCTTTTAGGATCAAACTAGTCACAGGCCATTCTTTAAAAACGTCAGTGGGGACTCCCTGATTCCATTCTGAAGTGCCTTTTGTTTTCTTCTCTCTGGATATCAATAGTGCAGGTTTACACGGGAATTCAGAACTCCTTACACATCCCATAGGAAGCTCAATGTATGTCGGTGGCAGGGTGCAGTTCCAGCAGCATCCACAGAGGCTGCAATTCCCCATCTGTTGCAGGAGGCAGAGCTTGTTACTCCACACAGTGCAGTCCCACAGTGTTTGCCCAGGCCCTTCGAGGTCTCTGTGAGGTCCAGCAGCCATGCACAGATGCCAGAAGAGCTGGTACCCAGCCTTCATTTGCTTTCCAAGTTATAGCAGTGGACATCTCCTTTTCCCTTCCCATCATACCCAGGAAGTGGCTGTCCATATTTATCCACGCACCAGCAATAACCTCTTTTTCGGCCTTTGGAAGGGCGACACTGAAACACATAATACAAGACCCAGTTAGCATGAATTTTGTTTTCTCTGACAGCAGGGATTTCTTCTCCTTTGACAGTTACACTTCAGTATCTTGACCATATCTGACAGAATCAAACAGAATATTTTTTTCCACTACAAAGTATTTCAATAAAAACTTATCTTCTCTCCCTATCAATCCCTCTGGGTCTAACTACACTGTAATAAAACTGCACTGCGAGCTACCAGAAAATAGATTTATGAAGTGCTCTGTCGCCCTGATTTTTCAGGCTTTTCTTAATACACTTTCTAACTTGTTGTTTTCACCGTAGCTAACTCCTTTCTCACGCTCAAGAGTGTCCTTATCAGAAGTCTGTTTGATAAAACAAAGTTGTTGTTCATACTTTCTCTTGTGTGGAAAACAACTGATAGACAGTTGTCTTAGCCAATGGGATAGGAGAGGTGTCAACCTTCTTTTCCAATCCCTGGTCTGTGTAAAAATTCTATAAATGTAGAGTCAGATGTTTCAATAAATAGTTCTCAACTTTCTCAAGAGTGCGTCCGTGTGTGCCCTCATGTCTCACACAGCGACAGTGCTCCCTATAATATTTTGCAGCATAGCTGCCCCCTTTGAATACTGTACAATAGTATGGGCTAGTGACTGGGACACATCTTTTGAAAAAAATTTAGCAGATAAGTTCTACACTAAAGCACAGGTCTGGCAAAGACAACCATTGCAGCAAGAAACACACTTGATTTGCATGATTTGCATCTGTTTACTGGAGGAAACCAAGCAGTGTAGCTGACACTTATTAACAGATACATAATCCTTCTGTAGTGTAGCTATTGCAAAAACTGCTAGGTGGACTAGAACTTTACATGTATATTTTCCTATTAAAAAATTATTGTATCTACTAGTCTATAACATGTTAGCTTTACATTAACTGCTGGAATTCGCCAATACTGACCAACCTGAAACTATCACAGGCAATAACACTGAACCTTTTAGAAGCAGTAATGCTGTAAATTTGCACTATAAAGTCTACTTACATACTAAGTAATGCTTCCCCCAAGGAACCAAGAATGGCAAAAACTAGTCTAAAGGAGATAACATGCTGCAGGCTGCATTCAGTATGCAACTCTGGACATAGTTACCATGAACCTCTGTGACCTTGCAAGGGTTTTACCCATTCATAAGACATACCCAGAATCCAGGTTTGCAATGGTCAGCCTCACTGTCAAGACACAGCCTACCTGTCAGCTCATGTTTTGAGATTTGAAGATATAGGATTTGCTTCAAATGCAATCAAAGGAGGCTGCTTATTCAGGACATATTGACAAAAGAGGCAGTGACACAAGCACAGCCAGCTTCCTGCGGTTTTGTCTGTTGCGCTGCCATTATGAAGGAAGATTGGTTAGATTGGTGCTACTTATGTCCCTCAACACTGTCAAGTCTATCATTGAAGCAGAGCAATTGTTGCCTCTAAGATCACATTCAGAGTAATTCAAGTTTTCAGAGGTTCAGGCTGGTACAAGCCAGTAACTTCACCACTAGCCCTCTACTTCTTGTTCTCCAGAGTCTCAAAGGCATGGCCCAATGTGTCAGGAGGCTACGGCAGTGGCTCACATAAGTGTCTTTTCCATGTGCACAAGACAACATGAATCAAGTGCTAGGCTTCTCACGCTGCTCAGAGTAACTGATCCTTTCCATGTCTAGTTTAGTACCTCAGGTGATAGTGCTATCTTGGACAGAACTAGAAACAGAGTTCACTTCGGGACAGCCTGCACCAGCACACTGGCCCATGAGCCAACTAATTTGTGGCAGCATAAAGTAGGGTACACAGTCCTCATTAAGACTTTGTGAAAGAGAGATGGAAG
This sequence comes from Thryothorus ludovicianus, assembly GCA_013397245.1. Classification (NCBI taxonomy): domain Eukaryota; kingdom Metazoa; phylum Chordata; class Aves; order Passeriformes; family Certhiidae; genus Thryothorus; species Thryothorus ludovicianus. The sequence continues at coordinate 257,027 of VZTB01008603.1, read as the reverse complement.
CAGGTCACACATTAGGTACAGATTTTTCAAACAAGTCACTATCTTGTTTATTTTATTTTACCATAAAGTAAGTAATGTTATTCAGCATAACTGCAAAATAATCCACCCTTCTGACATATTGAGTAAAAAGCCCAATGCAGAAAACAATGCAATTGTTTCTCTTCTACAAATCTGTGGTCCTTCTGCATTAGCCCAATGAAAACAGATGGCAGCAGGATGACAAGATCTAGCTTAACACACATATCAGCTTAGTTTTAGAAGAGGGTAAAGAAGTTCAAACCTACTGAGAGAACAGCTACATTAACAATGCACTGAACTAAATGGTTACTTGCACTTCAGCTCTTATCAATTATTAAATCTTTAAACAGAATTCCTACAACTTATATTTATTGTCTCAAAAGTCTGACTAGAACTTACATATATTCTCCAGGATTTCCATAGATGACTGCTCAAGTGATGTCAAGGGAAATTTTTCTTCAATTTTGGTGGTGAATGGACTGGAATCTAGCTTAAGTATTTAACAACCTAAATTCTTCATGTCAAAACAGAGGAATTAATAAACAGCCTTTGTACAATTTAATTTTACAAAAAGAAAACTGAGCCTGAATTTCCAGAGTTCCCAATAAAGTTGGGAAAACATAGTTGGGAACATGGAGCCCAAGGAGCATAGGGCTTCTGGCTGCCAGCCTGGTGCTCTGGCAATGAAACTATATTTCTGCTAATAATAGTAACAGAGCCTTCCCTTTTAGAAGTACTATATGAAGCTTGTTGCACAACTCTCGCTGATTCATAGGCTTGCATCACTCTCAAAACTAATGATCAATTAAAGTTCTCATGTTGTTGGAAGCTTTTATTGCTTTTAACAGTTGCACAATCAATTTTCAGAATTAATTACTACATGAAGGTAATCTGCAGAAACACCTTTCCTACAACTATTTTTTTTTTTACTTCTTCTCGACAATCCATTTGAAAAGCAAAACCCTTATATCATTCTACAGCTAAAATAACACTCTATGAGAAAACAATTTACCTTTTTCAAGTGATTTTTTCCTACTCACTCAGCCAGCTGTCAATAGTAAAGCATTTCTGATTAAAAAGCGATATTTTTATCCTGAAACAGCCAACACTCTCTACAGAAGTGGTAGACAGGTCATACAAAAAAAATTATATATATAAATATTTGCTTTTATGAATTCTGTATTCCACATACATTTCTAGGCTCTGCCTAGCTATTCTGTATGACTTCACAAGTCTAAAATGTTGGAAAACTGCCCAGTCAGCGGAGACAGTAATTACTTCTGATAGAACACCAGCTGCCATCTTCCATGCCACCTGCCCATCTCCCTTCCACAAAGAAATGCCTCAGAGCCATTTATGGGGCACAGCAAAGCATATGGTATTCCATTGAAGGATACCAGAAGGCCAGTCCAGAGGGCTCCATGGACCTACAGCCATGGTCTTCAGGAACAGACTGCAGACAACTTTAACATATACCTCAGATTCTTTTGGCTCCTGGCAAGAGTAGCTGTGTTTTCAGTGGAACAATGCCAGCTCATTTAGGTGAGTATCTGGCTCCAGTATACAAATATGGGGCAATTCTAGTAATTGCCCCATATAATAATTCTAATTTCATCAAAACCTTTTTTCCCATGCTTGAAGTAGGAATGTGCCTGTATCAACTAATTATGCATAAATATACCTATATAGCACAGTTGAACAGTACAACCTTACATATGGGATTAAGACAAAGAATTATAAATTTTAATAGATCTGATTGTAAAGTTTATATATAAATAGAAGATGTGAAATATTTTCCACATTATACCCTGACATATAAATTTATGTTCTTAGAAATGTTTCACATATGCAAATTATTCTCCATGGTTGTTCCTGAAAAGTCAATTTCTAGATATCCATAAATGTCATGAAATGAAGTGCTTCCAACTTGACTGGAAGACCAGATGACCAGGAAGGCAGAATATGTGAGTGCCTCCTGAAAGTGTTTTAATGGTGTCAGTGTGATCGTAATTTATCAGATTCTTATTATCCCAAACCTACTACATTCTCCTCAACAGTGGTTTTGGCAACTGTTTCTAGAATTCAAAATGCCTAACTTGCATTCATTTTTAATGGATTTACTGTCTACTTCCTAACCTATTATTCTGAATTTTGTTACAATAGAATATAATCCAATTACAGATTGAATGTGGCTAATAATGACATGAAGGGAATTAATAAAACAGCATAGCTTTCTGTTAATGAGGTTAGACACCCACTCACAGTATCTAAAATATCAGATCTACATGTTGATGCTTCAAAAAGAAAACCAAACTAACACAATGGTCACAATTCCTTGCGGACAGTTAATTTGATCTGGACAAGACTCACTCACTTCTCAAAGTGAAGTTTTTTCTTAGGAGTTAATTCTGTGAGGCCAACTGTTATTTTTGGTTTGTATTTTGTTGGTGAGAGAAACAGGCTGCCTCGGTAAGTCCCATCTCTGAGGGCTTCTTCCCAGGGTTGATCAGGGTTTATTTACAGAATCAGCAATCCAAGTGAATTTCATATAGAATGTTTACTCACTTGGGCTCCATTTGTGCGTGTCTCCTGCAAGACCCTGAGTCATCTCAAACTACCATTGAAACCACTGGACCTGTGTAAATTGGCAAGGCTGGCCAGGTATGGAAGTGTCCCTTCATTCTCTATGTATGCTGACCAGATGAGCTACTGCACATAGTGTAGGAACCTTTCCTAAAGAAGCTTTAAAAGTTTCCAGGCAGCACAGACAGTATACAGAGGACAAAAATGTGTATTCGCTTTGTACCAACACCTTATTCTTGCAAATCAGCTTCAAGAAATAAATATTAGGTAAGATTATTATCTGTCTTTCCTAGTTTTTCCCTTTGTATTTTGTTTTTTTTTTGCCTTGGTGATAGAACTATGACTGTACTTTAAAGTACAGTCCTCCTTTCAAGCAAGCCACTTCAATATGTGCTTACTGCAGATCTGATTTACTACACACAAGGCTAGAGATTACTTGCAAACCACCACATTTTTGCAGACAAAGCAAAAACCTCAGAGTATGAAGAAAGATGAAAAGAAGACCTACTGAGCAAAGTAAATACCAGTGTGCAGTCTTCTATAATACATGAAGAGGAAAAAGGGCTACGGCACACTTGAGTGCCTTGAACACAGACAAATGACGTGTTTTAGAGCAACTAAAAAATACTTTTATGACACAGGCACAAAACACTGTCCTAGTCTCACTCTGCATAGCAGCCCAATACGTTTTCTGAAAACAAGTAGATTGAGATCCGAGCATTGCTCTCTGCTAGTTTACACACAGCACAGCATGGCTGACATAGGCTTCTCAAAGCCTCAGGCAACAAAAAGAAACTTCCCCGGCTTGGGAGTTGCCACCACCTGCTCAAGAAAAGCTGAGAAGCATAGAAAAGCTCAGCAGCATGTAGAAAAGGTCAAACAGCACTGTCAATACTGGACTGACAGCAGAAAGGAAGGCTGGAAATCTCACCCCTGTTATAAATGCCCCACCTGACACTGACAGCTTACTGCAGACCTCCAGGGAATACTAGAAAGGGAAAGACTTTTCTGAGAAAGCTGAAAGCAAAAAAATTGAGAGACCATTCCTAAAATAAGGTTGCCTGGTCAAAGGTTGACCTCTCACTTCTAACCAATGAACTACATTGTCACCAAGAGAGTCAACCACTCCTTTGGTTACCAGAGAGAGAGGCTGATTTTTGTAAATCCAAAGGGAAAGACATGATGGTACACAAACAAAATCTGTCCCTGAGAAGTCTTAAAGAAACCTTTGAATTCAGGAAATTTTTTAATTATAACAAGAAATATATATTTGGAGGCAGGTCACTAACTAAACAATTAAATTAAATGGGATGTGTACACTAAACAAAGAAGCTGACACATTTTGCATTTCCCCAAGTTCTGAATGAGCTACAACGGCAGCACTGAATGGAGAATGCTGCTGTAGCTCAATCCAACACAACTAAAGTATAAATACTCACAGTTTTGGTCGGCATTTGTCAAGAAAGGTCACAACCCTAGAACCAGAAAGGGCTGAGAAGCCATCCTTGCTGCAGAGTAACAACTAGAAGTATCATTTTCACGATAATACAACTCGGATTTTGGAAACTATCTGTGTAGCACATGAAGGACAGAGACATACCTTTCTCAAGTTGCTTTATGTAATATGATCCACTGTAGTTCTTCTAGGAACTCTCTAGCAGCTATTTACTATTCAAAACATTGATCTATTGCAGTCATATGGTGACTGCAACATTACCTTTGTGGGTTATTGTAGAGGCACTGCTTTTTTTAAACCAAAGGGCATTAGTATCTAGGACACCAGTCAACCCATGTGTGATTAGGTATGAAGTTTCTCAAATGAATCTGTTGTCACAATCAACAGAAAATAAAAATACTATCCCCACTTGACGAGGTTCAGTACTATTGGATCAGGTCCTAAAACTGGAAATTACTAGTTCTTCTGCAAAATGATATATAATGCACCTCGCTGGTGAGAGCCTTCAACAAAGATGCAGAAAAAATGAAAAGCATTCAATGAAATTATCTAAACTCTGTACTTACTTGCTTTTTCTTATAGAATCCCTTCTTGTCACAATTTGGAATATGAAAGCCCCTGGGACTCAAGACATTCAGGATCTTTAGATGGTTTAAAGTGTCTTCCATTTCCCTACGACATGGACCCTGTTAACAAGTACATTATAGAAAATACAGATAAAACTTCACTCTCCAATTCCATCTTTCACTCAAGAGTTACTAAGTCTTTCAAGGGCAAAAAAGCACAAGCCCAAACAAATCCATTAAAACAAAGAGATGGCTGAATATGTCAAAAGCAGATCATTCACCAAAAAAAAATTCTGACTTTCTGGAGATAAATTGATTTCTAAAGATTGAAGGCCCTACTCTATGCTGAGACACATATTGGCATAGAAATCACAGTCACATATACCTTTGGGAAGGCTTAACCAGTATGTAAATCAGTCTCATATAACATAACTTAAGTTTAGAAAAGCTGGCCTTGCACCAAGTAGGAGAAAAAGGAAGTAGGTCACTGGAAATACACGACTAGATAGGCCTTCCCCAATGACATTTGATTTTTTTTTGTGATTCTGCTGGATTTGAAAATTTAAATGAAATTTATTCAGTTGAAAATAAGTGGTTTGGCATAACATATATTTAAAATACTTTGAACTTTGGACAACAATTCCCAATTTCAACTGAATCAAATAGACACAGTCATATAGAGGACCATTTGCACACAACAGTCTCATTAGATAAGTACATCACTTTTTCCTCACTTTCTTCATCTGCAAAAGGCTGACAATAAGGTAGTGAGGATTAGCTCCAGGACAATGAGCCAAAAAGAGCTTCCAGAAGCACTTCTAAGTGTATGTCTCAAAGCAACCTTTCAGAGTAGGGAGTAAAGCACTATGAGCCCCACTATGCAGTCAGAAAATCAAGAGCAGAGGACTTCACACTTTTCCAGAGGTCAAGAAGGCAGTCCAGCAGAGGGATCAGGATTCAAGAGTCACAGTCTACAAACTCTGTGCTTAGCTACACTCCCAACTGGGTATATCACTGGCTTGCACCACCAGCCAACTTCTTCAGCAGAGATACAAAAAAAATTCTTTGCATGGTCTCACGGTTTAAAAATATTTCAGTTGTTGCATTGACACAGACTCATTTAGTGCCATTTTTAATTAGTGAAGTAATGACATTACCATATTTCAAGCAGTAATATTAAGTTTGCTCATGTAAAGGACTTTTAATGTGAGTGCCTGAAAGTATACAATCTCCATAGTACTACTGGAGGTTAAAATGGAGTTTTTTGGTCAGTAAAGACCTTCCTTGTTTCCTTCATGTCTTCTTTCTGTATCAGTCTCACAAATTCCAAACATGGGCTTTAAATGCTTTCTCTTACTGCTCAAACACACTGACTGCAAGTGACAGACATTCAGAGATTTGGTCCCAAATTAGGCCTACAAAAAGATCAACAGCTTTTTAAAAATTTTTATTTTGAAGTAAGCTTCCAAAGTCAGCCAGACCAGTATCAAAAGCTAATATGCAGACACAGCTAGAAGAGCATTTGCTGACAAAGACATCTATCTCTGATTGACTCATTTCAGGTTCTCAAAGACACCAGCAGCCTTGGTAAACTTGTATACCTTTGCTCATGGACCCAACTATCACTACTCATCCTAGTTAAGAATCTATTTCCTCAGAGCAAACAACCTTCATTCATTTAGTGATAGCACTTTTACTTCACACTTTCGGGAGGAGGACACACTGGAAGGCAGATACTGAAGTGATATAACTAGATGGCTGAACATCAGTGACAAACTAAAAATTAAGGTTCTCTTAGAAGCCACAATCTCTTCAGGTAAAAGTTTTCACCTCATACAAGTTTCAAAATCCTCTTTTGAAGATGAGAAGTCATGTGTCCTTTCACCATGCCTGTTTTGATAAAATGCCAAGGTATATACAGATGCATTTTCCAAGCCATCTGGCCTAAGGCAGAGGTTATCAGCTGGATGTCCAGGAAGAGAATTATTCTTGCCCTCAGATTAATCACACTCTGACTGCTCCGCAAATTCACTGGGCACAGTCAATAGGAAGCAATGGCAGCTCATGTGATCACAAAACTTTGCATTTCAGCAGTAGCACCAAACGGCAACTGCAAGTGGAAGTGGTGCCCAGCATGTCAAGATCCTAATCTTCAGCTCAGCCTAAGTTTGTCTCCCTTGATTTGCACCAAGCAGTGTATGAACACAGTGCCACTGCACTCAAGATGAAACACATTTTTTCCATTATTCCAACTCAATTCCAACTCAGGCTTAATGATGACACTATTAAACCTGTCCCAAGTCCACTCACACAAATGTGTGACAATTAAAGGAAGGAAAAAGAAGTTTTGACTTCTAAGAAACTTAAGTGAAAGTCATGCTTGTATTGATGTAAACATCATTATGTTAGTCCTATGTGTTTCCCAAACACAATCTTCTTAGTCCGCTGATTGTGTATGCATTTGCAGAGTCAATAGATTTACCGGTTAAAATGCCAGAATGTCCTAAAAGGCTGCAACAATTACAACTCTTTAGATATTTGGTGTAATTATTTATCTTGTCATATGCACAATATGTATATATACACACATATATATACATATATAAACACATATATATGCACACACTCACATACTGGCAAATGTCTTCCTATTTACAAAAATACTTACATATTCAGTCTCTTGTTTGGATTCAGAAGAGAAATTCAATGTATCCATACTCTGCGAATCATACTCGACCTTATAGCGCTGTGTATCTTTGGCTTGCACTTTCCTGATGATATCTATTTTGATGTGAGGTGGATTTGACTTGGAATCAGGCACTCTGTGAGAGTTTGGAATGGCTTGATTTTCTACGCTGCTGGAACTCCTGTCTTCTTCTGAATCACTGACATTTCCTTTAAATAGAACAAAAGCAGAAGAAACAATGTTACTTGTCTGCCAGCTGTGTCTGCAAGGACATAGAAACATAGAATCACAGAATATCCTGAGTCGGAAGAGACACTCAAGGCTTCTCAAGTCCAACTCCTGGCCCTAAGGAGGGCACAGGACACCACCAAGAATCAATCCATGTGCCCAACAGTATTGTCAAAATGTTTCTTGAACGCTGTCAGTCTTGCTGCTGTGACCACATCCCTGTGGAGCCCATCCACCCTCTGAGGAAAGAACCTTTTCTTAATATCTAACCTCTAGCTCCCCTGACACAGCTTCACACCATTCCCTCAGATCCTATCACTGGTCACAAGCAAGAAGAGATTAGTGCCTGTCCTTCTGTTTCCTCTTTTAAGAAAGCTGTAGAGCACTATGAGGTCTCCCCTCAATCAACAAGCCACTAGATTAGTCCATGTGTTTAATTTTCCTTTTCACAAAATAGCAATATACAAAAATATGAACCATGTACCATTCTGCGTGTGTCAACACCTTTGTTGCTAAGCAGTCATTTTTGTAACTGAAGCATTCCCATGCTCCGCGCGACCTCGCAAAGCGCCCAGCCGCACGGCCTGTGCAGGCTGTACCCCAGACCGGGAAATCTGCCACGGCCGGAGCCCCGGGAGCCGCGGCCGGAGCCCCGGGAGCCGCGGCCGGAGCCCCGGGAGCCGCGGCCAATGGTCCCCGATGCCCGCTGCAGTGCCGCCCGCCGGCGGCAGGGGGCAGGCCTGCACCGCAGGAGCGGATCCCTCCCCGCCGTCCCTGCTGACTCCACCAATCCCGGATAAACGCGGCCGCTTCGGGCACTCAAGGGCTGCAGCGTGGCTGGGCTTGTCCCAGGGCCGTAATTTTCTTTCTTTTTTTTGTTTTTTAAAAAGACGTTAATACTATCAATATCTATCCCGCTGAGTTTCCTGGTTCTAATTACTCATTTTTTTTTATTTTCTTAACTTTATTCAACACATAGAACAGGAAAGGAAAAAAAACAGCACAATTTCGATTCTGTGCTATTAAAATAAAATAAAAACATTTATTGGTGTACAAAACACATTTTAAAGGTAATGGATAAAACCTGCCATTAGTTCTGTAGTGGTTCTAAGGACAAACACTGTTTTCATCTTGAGCTTCAAAAATATTTTCTCTTTAAACTACCATCCACAAAAAGTCAGGAGAAGCACATTTTTCTAACATACTCCATAAGTTCAGTGTTCCTGTACCTTCTAAGGTATTTGTCTATGCTGTATTTCTCTCTGTTAGGAGACTCTTGCAGTGCAACTGTAACTACTTGCATTTCCTCCAGGGAATTTTTCCAGTTTAGGTATTCCCAATGGCCAAGCCTCACTAGCTGCTGTCTTAGCTGCTGACCAACTTTTTTTCTTTTTTTCTTTTTTTTTTTTTTAAGGAAATCCTATTGGGAGTGCAAAATTATAAAAACCATTACTAAAATTATACTTGGTGATTCACTAAAGGCAAATAAAAATCACAAAAGCTGAGAAATTCAGTGTTAAAAGTCCAGGTTCACATAGTTCATCAATGCTAAATATTTCAACAACAGGGAGTACAGTGGCACTGCCAATACACAGGAATGGAGGAAGGAACAAAGAGCAAGAAGGTTCTGAGTTAACATTTTGGGACTGGTGGTTTTAGTGCAGCCACTGCTGGCAATGGACATAACTGACCAGGAAAAGCCAAATGACAGTGCAAATGCATTAAGGAAGTTTAAGTTCTAAGTCCAAATTTCCTGGCTTTTGTGGGTTTAACTCAGACTCTCAATGGTATTTGAACATATTTTTGGTGGTTTAATGTCCTGTTCTGAAACAGTATTTCTCTCTCATATTCTCAATAAAATTTGCAAGAAATGAGTCACTAAAATGTTATAAACCTGAATCTAGGTTTTCTGCAAGCAGTCCGGTTCATTAGTTTTTCTCTTCTACCAAAAAGTAAGTAGAAAATATTCTTAACATGCAATGAGTACCCATGACCATGTCTGGTCATTTCAGTTTACAGAGGCCACCATAGTTCAATAGCACTTCTTACACTTCAGACTAAAATGGTCATATTGCCACATTTTAAACCATAAAGCAAATTTGAAAAACCTCAGTTTCACAAAACTTGGTGCCATGCTATGTTTACATCCTCATAAGAGAAACAGAATTGCTCTGAGAGTTACCCATTCTCTTTTTTTTTTTTAAAAGAGATTAAAAGGGTTGCAAATGCATACTGCTATTTAACACTTCTGTGCCCAAAACAACCAACTGGAAAGTCGGTGGCCTATTACAGTTTCTGTTGTGATGCTACTGTAATATACTCTAACTTATACTATCTTCTAGCAATTTCTATGAACTAGGAAGGATCAACAGAATAACACGTGATGCAGGATCTAGCTGCATGTAAAGGAGATGATGTGATCCTGCTCAGAGGTGTATACCAGGGAGTATTGGCTTGAGAGCTGGGAGTGGAGTGGTACTCATGAGGAAATGGGCACTATGTGTCATATGGGCTCTGGGTACTTCTTCCTTCTCACACACCAGGTTTGCAAGCTTCACTCCTTGAATGTGAACTGTAATGGTCCTACTATGCACTTTTTAAGGAATCAAAAGTTCGTATTGATTTCAAGATCAGAATTCTCCCTCAGCCAAGAATGCAAAAATAAGAATTCAGCTGAAAATGGAAAGATTTTCAGCTGAGTACAACTCTGTCTTTCCCTTTCTCCTTCTCTAACAGTCACTGTTGCAAGCACTACCCCTAGATTAAATGCCACTGACTCCTAAGTACCGAGGAGACACTTTTTGCTTCCAGCATTACTCCAATGATGAATAGGGTGAGCCAAGCTCATGTGATGAAGGAAGATACTCAATGTTCTAAGGAAATTAAAAATTTCATTTAATACCTCCAAACTTTCATTCAAATTATCACAACTTGGAAGCAGCACATAAGTAATTATAATAAGGCATCTATTATTCTAACAGGCAGTGAACTGAAGCATTGGTGCCACTTTCTCAGCTAAGGAATGGCTAGTCAAAGAGTCCCTATCATCTGGCAGAAAATCTGGCTTTTAAAAAAACACCAAGAGTTCCTTTTGACACACTTTTCTATTCGATAAATGTTAACATACTTGCTGCTGGTTAGTAAACAGTTTAATTAAATACTTGCATAGAGGGACTGTGCTCTCTCGATCTGAATCCCAAGTTTCCCTGTCTTAAGTTTTAAAATGTGCATGCTAACAGAACTTTTTCAAACCTTCCCTTCCTCTTCAAACAAAACCCATTCTGTGAATATCTCACTTATAAGACATGGAAGAAGTACAGGAAATCTTCGTTTGACCAAGGATTTATTTGCAGTACAGACAAAAAACAACGTCCTCTTAAACACTGTTGCGCAAACGCTTTGTTCTGAATAACCACTTTTCCAGGCCAAAGAGATGCTTGAATTTGTCTTTTGCTTTTTGTCTTTTCCTCTCTGTGCTTAGACTTTCTTGACTTACCCACGCTGCAGTGCAGGAGTTAGACCCCACTCTCCCGTGTTTTTTGCTCACTCTCTTTCTCAGTACACCGGGGACAAACACGAGGATTAGACCCACTCTCAATCTAGGCTCTGTAGCCTGCCAGTCCCACGACCTCGCAGAAGCCACATGCAATTCTTCCCCAATTTTTTTTTTTTTTTAAAAAGCAGGTCTGCCTCTTTGGCGAGGAGCTACTTCTCAGCATCAGTGTTGAAGAAACCGGTACATACATAAATATGGTGGAAGAGGCAAATTGTCCTTTCCTTCGCCCAGGCTCGGCTACGTGGCTACCGGCAGAGCCCCCCGCCCACGGGCCGGCGGACAGCGAGGGAGGGCGGCTTCCGGAGACAGAGCTCTGCCGCGGGCTCGCCCACGCCTCTCCGCTCGTACTGCTCCCTTTGTAACTTAAAACAAAAGAAAGCGACACAGACACACACACGCTCATTTAAAAAAAAAAAAAAAAAAAAAAAAAAAAAAAATTGCTGCTTTCAGCCAGATCTGCCAAATTCATGCAGTCTCCATGGCAGGGCAGCATCCTGGGAAAACTGCAAAGCTTCTTCCTGACCTTTTCCNCCCCCCCGGCCGCAGCCCCTTCCCTGCAGCGGGCGGGCCCGGCAGCAGGAAGGCCCGTAGTTTGCCGCCCGCCGTAGCGTTGGTGCAGAGCCCGCGGCCCTCGAGCAGCGCCTGCAGCGGCCGCGCCTCTTCCCGCCGCGGCTGGCAGCTGAGCCCCGCGCCGCAGCGCTCCGTGTAGATGCCGCAGGGCTGCCCCGGGCGCAGGGCGCAGGTGAGGCAGCAGCCGCAGCCCGGCTCCCGCACCCGTTCGGCGCAGTCGGNCGCGGGCGCTCACACGGCGCCGCGGGTGGAGGGAGCGGAGCGGCGCAGCCCGAGCCGCCTCCGAGGGGGCCGCGGGGAGAGGAGCCGCCGGCCGCTGGCGAGCCTTCCGGCGTGAGGAGGCGGGGAGCCGCGCTGCCGCCACTCGCACGCCGGCCCTCTCTTGCAGTCGCTTGCCTGCAGTCACATCAAGGCAGCAAAAGATCGCTAGCAACAAAGGCAACTTTTTCCTCCTCCCCTCTCGTCCCTGCAGAGCGCCTGAATTACTTGGCTCGACAGAAACCCTTCACTTTTTTTGCCACACTCAACACAGAAAAAAAAAAGGAAAACGAAGCCCTTTTCAAAAGTAA
>VZTB01008603.1:216027-244786 GCA_013397245.1 Thryothorus ludovicianus | reverse complement strand
AAAAAAAAAAAAAAAAAAAAAAAAAAAAAAAAAAAAAAAAAAAAAAAAAAGCCCAGACGGTCTGAAGAAAACTTAGTCCAAAAATGTTTCAGGAGAGAAGGAGAAAGTACCGAGAAGGGAAAAATAGAGATGGAAGGAAAGAAAAAGCGAGGTTCCCTTGGTTTTATTCCGCGTGCTGCCGGGCAGCCGCGCCGCCCAGCTCGACTCTCCACCGCTCCGCACCCAGCTGTCCGTCCGTCCGTCCGTCCGCCCTATATAGTGCCGCGGCCGCCGGCCCGCCCCGCGCCATGAATAACGCGCGGCGCGGCAGGAGGGAGCGCTGGCCCTCGACCGGATCCGGGGCTCGGTCACGCAGGGCTGTGAGGGCGGTGCGGTGCAGGGGGAGTAGGCGGGGGACGCGGCGCTGCCGGGGGTTTATGGGCACTTCTTAGAAATCAGCTGTGAGGGGTAGGGCTCTGGCGAGAGGGCCACGTCGTCTCTAGTTTCAAGAAAAAGTGATCTCTCTGTGCGTGTGCTCTTCCTCATGACTATGCGTGTTTCCTTGGCACCGAGAGAGGCGAGAGAAGCTCGCGGACAGTGCCCCTTTTTCGAACTCCTAGCCAAAATCCTGTCCGCTTTGGGGCTGAACGCCCCGGCCTTGGCGAAGGTGCGCATGTGCTTATGGTGGCAGCCGCCGCCCGCAGGGTCGGGGCATACCTTGAGACCAGTTTGCCGCACACATGACAGCTGCCTTTCTAAGGACGGCTGGAGGGAAATGTACGTGCACGACCACACCCACACACTCAGGCACCCTACCCGCGTTTGCCAAGATCTTGCTCTCTGGCCCAGGACTCGGTCCATATCTTGCCCCATCTTCGTGGATGTGCCTCCCTTTACTTTTTTTTAAGTGTTCTCCATACTCTTAAAACTTTTCCTTCCATATATTAGGAAATGGTTTCCATTGCAATGTCCGCACAAATCTAGGATAAAAAAGACATATAATCCATCTCCCTAAACTCCCAACATTGAACTTCTACATAGATTTTGCACAATGCATGTATTTGTCTTCACACCACTGCAAATTCTCTTCCCACTTCACTAAGCATATTTTGCTCCCCCTGTTAACTTGGCGTAACTTAGATTGAGAAAATCTGAATTGGCAGTGCCAAATTTTGTGACCATTCTTTCTGAAGCTCTACTGCACTCTCATGAGGAAGAGGATGTGAAGTGTATCTATAGACAAATATCTGGTGTTTCAGTCCCAGAAGCTTGCTCCTCAGAAAAATAAAAACAGCAATGGTCACAGATACTGGCTTATACAAGTATGTTCTGCCGTAGGAATGATGAGCCAGATTACTGTTCTACTTTCAACCCCTTCATCATTAACACTGAAGCTCATCTTGCAGTAATTCATCAGCTGTTCAAATGTGTCAAATTTCAAGTGGAAGAGAGAAGTCTGTATGTTATTGCTCATGGTACTGGCCATGATACTGTTAATCTTGAAAACTGCACTTTTTAAAAGTCATATTTTTATATAACTAGAATACCTATTCCGTTTTCTCTATTCTTAATCCATTATTTATACCTTGTTATTGCATCTTGAAAGGACCATTGTACATAGAAGGATAAAAAAATATCTGATTTTATTTGTGAGTAATATGGTGTAAGAGTAGACACTTTTCCTTGGGAAATTAAAGATGCTTTAGAAGAGAGATCAGTCTTGCTTAACTCCCCGATGGATGACTGCCAAGGCTTTTCAGTATTCTTTTGTCCTTGTGCTCATTTTATTAATTGACCAAAAGAGGTCGCAGGTTGTCCAGGATTGAATTACAGATTCCCTATCTGCATGAGCCCATCTACAAAGGGGGAATTGATCAAGCCTAATACCCTGCATGTTTGGTTTCACTGTGTTTTTTTTGTTGGGTTTTGGTTTTTTGTTGGGGTTTTTTTTTTGAGGTTTTGTTTCAGATTGGTTTTTTGGTTTGGTTTGGTTTAGTTTGGTTCAGTTTTTCCCCAGACTATTGCAGGAAAAATTTCTGTTACTGTTTTGTAAATTTTGGTTTTAATAACTTTGTAAGTGATGAAGTTCAAAAATCCTTGGAGCTGTCTGGCAGCATGTATCAGATTAGGTCTAGCGGGAAGAGGAGGCCTTCCTTTCACACAGTATGTATGCAGGTATTTTTTCAGTTGAGGTGAGCTTTTATAGCATGCTGCTTTCAAAACTGAAACAAAAATGCATAGGAAATGCTGAGAGAACGTAAGTAAAATAGGGAAGAGAGAATGGGAGTAATGAAAGAGAACAAGCTTTTCCTTCACTAGAGTTGTATACCTCTCACACACTAATATCAATGTAACTTGTATTTCAGACTGTGGCAAGAACATTTTCATTAAGCTGAATTTTTATTCTTACAATCAGAAATACTTTATTTTCCTTTTTCTTCTTTCTTTTATAATGTTACACAAGCTATGATACACCATTTTGAAGTCCTGTTAATCCAAGGAGATATCTTCAATGTCACAAAATAGAAGAAATTGCCCTTTTTTAAATACACAATTGCTGAAATTAGTATGTATTTTTAAGTAGCATTAATCAAGATTAATGAAGCATCAAGGTGCTTTGAACAAAGGAACTGTAAATGAAAAACTAACATCAACAAAGATGTAGCTGGATCACCTTTGCAAGGTGAAAGCCAGTGACGTGTCAGAGATCAAGTTGATCTAACCAGCTTCTGCTAAAAACAGAGCAGTTTGCACTGTCTTAAGCAATGGGCACTTCATGAAAATACAGTTACATGAATGACAGAATTTGGTTCAGAGCTGTACTTGGCAATGACTAGATGGATACCAATGTGTCTGGAAAGCCAGATTAGAAATGTATAAAGGAAAAAAACCTGAAAATCTCAACATGCACCTATAGCTAAAAATCCCAATATGCACCAATAGCTAACAGCTGAATTACACTTATATCCCAAACTTTAGAATTATTGATGAAACTGTTTTTCTTGAACAAGACCAAACACTAAGTATGAAAAGTAGCAATGTTTATAAAGCTGAACCAAATCTGAATTTTCACATTTACATGTACTGTTTATTCTAGTGGCTTTGCATTTTTTCCTATTTATTCAGTTTTACTGGGAGGAGTGGGAAAGACAAAAGTCATGTACTGAATCTCTACAGTCAGTTCTAAACAATAGAAAGCAGAAGAGAAACAACTGAGAGGCACTGTGCTTCAGCAAATCCCACATCCTCACATGTTATGGAAGCACAAAAAGAATGTATTTTATTTCCACTTCCACTTCATCCTCCCACCTTCTTCATATTTAGCTCTTTTCTCTAGTGCCTTAGCTGAATGCATACCTTTCGGTATGTTTTTGTGGTGGCTGTGTTTGCTACAGGGACAAAACTTGGGAAATAGAGTTGTGGTTGAAGTAGCTCTGCTTTCAGCTTCATGGTCACTTTATGGAGCAACCCCAACTTTTTAGTGTAATTCCTGTAGTACATGTGCTTATAGCATCCAAAATATAACTGTCAAGAATGTGAGCTTCCTTTATAATGCCACTTTAAAACTTGTGTTATTTTGCAATCCTTTTCCTTTTTCAGACAAAAAACCAACCAAGCAAAACCAAACAAAAACCCCAAAAAGAAAACAAACAAACAACATCAAAACCAACAAACAAAAAACCAACCAAACAAACAAAAAACAAACACAGAAAAAAACAACAGAACAACTAAATGAAAAAACATTCACAGAAATCTAGAGATACAAAGCTCATCTTGGGTTGAGGGCTAAATCCTTATTTACAAACATGCCTTAATTTTGATGTCTCTTCTCTTCTTTTTGCCAACCTGGAAATTTTATGTAGGATAAACTTCTGAAGTAAAGAGAAAGTAGAATTTCCTAAATATGTTCTTGTTTTTCAGAGGAAGAATACTCAGATTTACAATTAAGTCAGTTGATATAATACTTAATTGAAAAGATATGTTGCAAATCACAGCTTTTTCAAAGGCAAGGAGTAAAATCTCAACATTATTTATCAATTGTCTGTAAAAACATAGTTTTATGAAAATTTCCTGCAGACCTCCTTCTGGTTTGGGGCTGGACATGAACATTTCAGGAGTTTTTCAGCTCTTTAGACTCTTATGCCAGGTATGCAGGCTTACAAAGAAGAAGTTCTACTGCATTTCTCACAAACACCCTGTGCTGCTTGTCTGAAGATGGCAATCTGAATTGAATGTGATGGAACAAACTGAATTTGAAAACAGATGAAATTAGGAAACCAAAGGAGAAATAACAAATACATTGCTGGACAGTCAATTGAATCGAGACATTTCTTTGCTCTCAGAGACATACATAATAAAGGATATATATTGATGGTATTACAGAAACAGTTACCAATCACTTCCCTTTACTCATTAAGATGTCTTGTTAAATATAAATAGAGGAAGGGTAGATAGCTGATAGGTTTCCTTTTACAAAACTCTTATCTAGAGATGTGTTCATATGTTTTATGTACTAGTTAGACATTATATAGTGGTCTGACAATAAAAATCTTATGGAATTTGAAGAGAACAGGGGGATTAGAGGGAGAAGGAAATGAAAGAAAAAATCTAGCTCTCAGGACTTCTTCATAAAAAGAGAGTAGATTGCTGCTTGACCAGATGTTCTCCACACCCACACTGCAGCCAGCAATCTGGGTATTGTGCACGTTCCAAAATGCAGATGTCATAAGAGATGAAAGGAGAAATGCTGCTGCTTCAAAGTGTACAGTCTGCTGGAGATAGACTTACTGACACTATTGAACTTCTGTCCACAAGTAAAAAAACAAAAACAAATACAAAAACAACATTAATAAAATATCAGATCCTACCTTAAAATCTCAGTGAGGTGTTGAAGGGGAAAGACTTTAGTTTACTGGAAGAAGAATATAGTTAAGACTGGAGTGAATGGAGAACTGACCTTTAAGCATATTTGATTTTGAAAAAATACATTATGTTTTAGGTCATTCTAAAAATTAGCAGGTCATGAACATACCTCATGTTAAGATAGATTTGCATAGTCAAGGTCAGAAAACAAAAAATGGAAGAAAATATGTGATAAGTTAATTTAGCACAAGCAGATTCTTTTTTCTATTCTTCAATACCACAGCTTCATGACACTACATTACAGTCGAACAATATCTCATTGTATTTATAAAATATCACCTATATGTTATGGAAAAAAGTGCAGTAATTTAATACCTCTAAATCTCAATACTTTGTTACCAGATGGCCTTCAGAATAAGACAAAAATGCACTCTTGAAAACTCTACAGGATGTAAGTTGATAAAAAAAAAATACCAAGTTGTAAAATCGCCTCTCATAGACTGCTGTTAGAGCTAAAAGCCAATGCTGTGAGTTGTGATGAAAAGTTTCCTCCTACAAAAAGCAAGAAGGGTTCTGGGATAATCTGTGTGCAAAAAAAGATACATAGTTTGAAGTCTATTTTATTAATTACACAAGTTCAAATCCATATCTCAATCATTTCCAGGTGAGAATGATATCTCTAACATCCTATATATTGCCCTAGCTGATGAATTATTGATTGTCAATTGTCAATATTTGTCATACCTTCTCTCTTTTCAATTCTACTTATTTTGTTTTACAGATGTCAGACTATGCATCTTAGTCTACCATTGGGCAGCATTGAATCCCCAAAGCTTTTTTGTCTCACAGGAGTTAAGGTCCGTCTTGCTGTTGATCACAGTGGGCAGGTCTCAGGTCCATCTGAATGCCTACTATTATGCATCTCAACCCTCTGGCTGCTTTAAATAACCAATTATTACACACATTTTTTACAAGTAACTGAGATACACCATTAATACAAGGAAACTCAAATTATTTGCCATCAGTTCACAATCTGCTTCAATTTACTTTTCTACTGCATTTCTTTGACTAGGATTTTAATCTCTAGGAAGACAGCAGTATTCATACTTTCCATTTTATAAGCCATTCATAATTTTCAGTACCTCTGCTAATTATTCAATAATATTGATGTCCATCATGGTTACACTGACAGAGACCTAGCAATACATAATTTCTGATTAACAACCCCCTTTTAAAATGACTCAAATATTAATTCTAAATTAAATTGTTGGTTTGGGTTTTTTTGACAATGTAGGCCCATATTTTTTAGACTTCAGAAATAGTATTGTTCTCTTGGATGTGCAGGGCATAATTTGAACTAAAATATACTAATCTGTATATTCAGAAGCTTTATGCACTTCATAGTGTGAATTGCACAATATGTGCCCAACCAGCCTGTTAAGTTTTCAGTCTATTTTCTTTACAATAGCATTCAACAAGAGTTGTGCAGGACTATGCACAGAATTTTAAAGGAGCAAAATCAGAGTACAAAAACTGTAGCTTCCTGTAGAAAATTAAGTTTCCTGTACTTATTAGGATTAGTGTAGACACTTCAAAATATAATAAAAATTCTTATGGGTAAGAGGCGCTTAATTGCTTGTCTCACAAGCAAGTTTTGTTTGATAGATGGTTGTTTTGCAAATATGTCTTTGGTGGGTATTACTACGTGTTCCCAAACCAGAACAGGAATAAAAAATTCAAACCATAGCTAACAATACTTGCTGGAAAATTCAAATTATTTCACAACAGTGCAATATCTCTGGATGACAGAAGATTGGCACAATGCAGTGAGCAATCTGATCCTAAATCCATCAAGTATAGTGGGAATCTCTGTCCTTTTAGAAGCCGTTAGTTAAGGTCTGTAGCTGGAGCACAGTTTTGGGCATGAATTTGGGCTCTGGATGTGGAAACTTCAGAAAAGTTTCCTCAGATTTGCTATAGATTGAAAGGAAGAATTTCATAGTAAAATGACAAAAAAATACTTTGTTTCAAAAACCCCATACCTAGAAAGAGAATAGAAACACATATGATGCATTTGATAATGCGTTCTTAATATTATGTGATATCCGATACTGCTTCCTTTTTTTTCTGTTTTTCAAACTTCCATCTCCCTGAGGATTAGTTAGAAATTTAGTGTGACTTTTTAAACAGATCTTAAATAAGGCTGGTTACAAATTTCAACACAGTTATTGATGCAAAAAGCCCATCTCTGCAATTCACAAGTGTTGCATATCTTGGTTTTGGCTCTGAGTCACAAATTCAGTCAGTTCTTAGGAGAATCTTGAAAGTCAAATCATAGCATACAAACAAACATTCTGCTTCTTCTTTGTACAGTAGTTTCTCAGAAAGACAAATGTAACAAATGATACTGGAAAGATATGTACATCTCCTTGCTATACATATGGGTGTGACGAGAAAACAAGAGGATTAAATTAAATCCCATTCTTGCTGCTGACATCATTGACAATACTCCTGGTGACCTGGAAGCATTTGGGTCTGAACAAATGAGTGGCCCTTTGATATTAGGTTTAACAAAATAGTACAAAACAGAGTTTTGAAGTGCAGCCAGTGCAGAAACAGAAGCTTCTGTACTCACTACAACTTAGTGATCTGATCTCACTAGAAGAAACTACTTGGTCATGGAGATTTTTATAGGCATCTAGAGTAACACCACCATCCCAGGAAATTTTCTGTTTAGGAGAGGAAAAGGACTGTGGTCTATTTACTATTGAACATTTTATTTAAAGTGAAAATATGGACATTTGAGGCTCATCTCAAAATTTAGGATGAGAGGACAAGGCCACAGGGGAGATTGCGCTAGGGGAGATTTAAATTGGGTATTAGGAAAAATTTCTTCACCAGAAGGGCTCAAGCACTGGAACAGGCTATTGAGGGAAGTGATTGAGACGCCATAGAGGCATTTAAAGATTGTTTAGATGTAGCACTTAGAGATATGGTTTAGTAAGGGACTTTGCAGCATTAGGTTTATAATTGGAGTCAATGATCTTAAGGGTGTTTTTCAAACTAAATAATTCCATCATTCTACGATATCTGAACAGAAGTAATTGTGGAGAATGTCTACAAGAAACTCTACTAGCTCTCAGTTAAACAAAATAATCTCTCATGGGGAGTTATTTTAGGAAGATAGTCTATGACAGTCCTATAATTTGTGGAATCCATTTCACCTTGTGGTCATTGGTTTGATTGTCTTTTCATAGCATTGATAAGAATTAATGGAGCAAGAATGTTGAAAACTTGGCAGGAAGGGAAAGAGAGTGAAGTCCTGCATATCAGACCTCATTTGGCAGTAAATTTTGGCACATAACACTTCACTGAGAGATTAAAGGAACGAATACATCTCTCCCCCTACTATTAGAAAATGTGAAGGACATTAGACTTATTATTATATGTTGGTATTCAAAATGTAAACTGTTCAAGAACTTGTTATGTATGGGATGCTGGGTTTGGAACTAGAATTCAGTTCTGAAAGAAGACTTCTGAAGTCTGCCTTAATAAAATTCTAAATTATGGTAGAATCTGATGTAACTTCTTGCATTGCACAGCAGTTCCTCACCCCAAAAAACAAGAAAAATTTACCATGCTTGCAGAAAGATGAGTCTATCCCTGTGCTTATTGGCTTCTATATCTTAGTCTACACTTTAGGCTATTTCTGCACTAAAAGTCTTAGTTGAATTCAGCCAGACTGTCTGAAGTATGATGATTGCAGCAGTTTTTACTGATATATATGTATATATACAATTTAAATACTCATATATAATTTTATTATTACAGTAGGACATGGAAAGGGTTGTACTGACAAAGATTATGGTCCCATTTCTGCAGCTGTGTCCCTCCTAAGTGCATTTTGTACTGTTTCAGCCTTCTAGAAAAGAGATTTCAAGGAGATGCTTCCTGAGCTTTCTGGTTTCATCCACAATCAAATTTTCTAGCAAGAATTTTTATTATTCCAGACAGATGCTAAAGGGAATTCTTTTCATGTTCCTATTTAAAATGTTACTCTTCATTTTAACCAACTTAATTAGTTTACCTAAATTGCTTCTCATTCATAAATGACTCTCAAAGGAAAATACAGCATGAAAATTATAGTCACTGTCTTCTATGGCCTACATATAAAATCACATATTTTATCCCTAATAATTTGATTTTTTAGAAGAACTTATGCAGCCTTTTATAATTAAAACAAATGTTAATTGTTTATTGACAGACAAGGTCTCTCAAACCCCAAATTATGAGAATAATAAGTTCAAGAAAAAGCCTACTGCAGTCATGCTGTTAATGAAAGCAGCCAACATAGCTTAAGACTTTCACTAACACAACCAGTTTCATTCAGCATATACTCTCTGGTAAATCTTCATTGCTCCTCCAAATTCTTAGCATTGCACAAAATCAGCTCATCTAAATGAGGTGCATGACTTTAATTTTTCTTCTTTACAAGTGACATTTTTCTTGTTTAGAATTTTAAACTAAATCTGCATAAGGACTGAAATGCCTTATAACAATCTACACTGAGAATTTGCATAGATAAGAGGTTAGTTAAAAGTCTCTTTGGAGCGCCATTAAGTCATTTTGGAGAGAGATTAGGTCATATTTTCTAAGCTAGGTTACCTCTCTATAAATCTAAGAACTTGACCCACAAAATATTTATTATTATGGGAATAACATATTATATATAATACAATAACAATTATATATAATAGAATAATAAAATAATAGAAATGTATGCAAGTATAGAAACATATATTAAACTTGCCATCAGAAAATGTGAGTCACACAGTCAGTCCCACATCCATATGTGTGACCAAAAGAAGGCACTCAATAGAATGCTATTAAAAACTATTTTTTTCATTATTCTTTGTTAGAGGTAATCAAAAAGTGAAAATACGCCTCAACAAAATGGAGCAGTTTTGCTTTAATAATCTAACCAGAGGTCAAAAACTATCTTTCATTGAAAAAGATGAATAATAGCCATTAGATTTTTTTTTCCAGACAACTGAACAGACTAGCAGCTCAAAAATCTGGAAATTATTAAACATATAAATACCACTCAGCTCCCTCCTTGGGATGTTAAAAATATTAAAAACAATAGAGAATCATTTGAACTAAGTAATCTGTTTTCCTATGTTGTGGGATCTACAAGATGTGTCAATAACAGATGATACAATAACACAACGTTCTTAGAAGAAATCTACATTTGGAAATAATTTGTTAAACTGTAAATAATTTGTTAAACTGTAAATTTTGCACTTTCAAAAGCAGCAGCATCATGATTTTCAACCATGCATTAAAAATATGCTAGTAGTAGTAAGATGAAGGCAATATTTTAAGTCTTCTAGAGGCATTATTATTTCCATATGGTGCAATACTTTTCACTCAATTATGATATACTCTGATTACTACAGTAACTGTGCCTTCCTTAATTTACTGTATTACAGTCCTCTGAATAATATACAACCTTAAAGAATTCCTAAATAATTCAATATTTTGCCAGCTATTTATAGGCTTAAGCAGCAGAGAGATTGTTTAAAATTGGACTTTAGTGAGTCAACTCAGGGTGAATTTAAAAAAATTTATATAATTTGGCCATAAAATTGTCCACTCATCTCTATTTATGCCATATTCTTCTATTGATAGCCAGTCTAAAATCAATAAATTACATGAATTTCAGACCTGTGTCAAGTTGGTCTTTCTAACTATTCTATATTTAGAGACGATGGCATGGGCTCAGAACTATCCACTTTCTTCGACTAAGAGAAAAGGGAAGGGCACAGCCTAGCACTAACTTAGAGAAACCTGATCCCCCGCCAAACAAATGTTGAAGTACTGATGCATTGTGGCAGGGAGGGGTCTGATTTCATAAAAGGAGTTAATGGGCTCTAGGAAAAAAAAATGTAGTCTTTAAGACATGAAAACTAGTCACTCTTGAGTAATTGATTATTTGGTAGAAGGTTAATTGGATTTATGGGCCAGTGGTGTATTTGTCTGGCTGATGTTTCTTATTTCTGAGACCCATAGAACTGAATCTTTTATTCTTTTGGATTTTTGCATACACTCCTGAAAAGAAGCAGAAAATATGATTTTTAAAGAGTCTGCCCTTTCACTCACTGTACCTAGTGTTTCCATCCAGCTTTCTTTGGAAATCGTTATCTGTCGTTTAAGCTGCTTGTTTTGCTTCTGAGCACATGCACAACCCTACTCCAGCAATGCCCAACCCATGCGTTTGTGTTAAGCTCCCAGAGAAATCCCTCCACCCACACAGCTAAGCATCTGACCTGCCATGCATGTGGCCCATGTTTTGGGCGGTGGCTCTCTATTACTCCAACAGTTTTGTTGAATAAGGAAACTTAACCTCGGAGCAGGATAACTGCTGCACTCAGCAGCTTTAGCTAAATTTCATTCAGTGTTAACAGTATTTTCCATTGCAAGTAATGCAAGGATTATTTGATTTCTAATGCTTCAGCTTGTTGTTGGTCTTTTAAAACAATGGAATTAAATAATACTAAAAGTTTAATCCAGCTCCCTTTTTTTGAGTACTATAAGCCTCTCTATTCTGTACTGGACTATTGCAGCATATAAACAGAATTTATAGTATCTAATTTAAAGTTGTATATTATTCAGAGGACTGTAATACAGTAAATTAAGGAAAGCACAGTTACTGTGTTAAGGCCACTCGTTTCACATATTTTGGGTTTGATGATGGCTGTTGGACTTTGAATACAACTGCATGTGACATGTCTGGAGAGAGTAACAATATTTTATTAAGAACAAAACACATGAACTTCTAACTCAATGTGCAGACGAAATTGGTTAATAACTCTCATTATCTACATTATGTTTGAAACTACTACTCCTTAAAAAAAAACACCTGTGAAAAGTCAGCATTTGCTCTTCCAACCAGCTTATTTGTGATTAAGATGAAATTGTCAGTTTCTTGTCCATTCTTTAAAATAGGATAAATAAAATTGCATTTGCCAAACTACCTTCTTCATGTTTTATTGTTGCTGACACCACAAACTCCAGAGCTCCTGCCCACAAACACCATTAGAAAAAGACAATTGACTACACGGACTGAATTTATTTGTTTTCATACATGCTCCAAAATTTGGACCCTTGGGTCTTTTATTTACAGATTGCATAATCTTAAATATAAGATTGTTTAACAAGATTCTTTTATGACTTCCATGTAAATGAGAGATTTAAAACGATGGCAATCTGCTTAACCTAATCTTATCATGCCAGGTACATGATATTGTAATAGTGGCAACATTATTATTCCCATAACAACTACACTGAGTTCTGAAACTGAACCAGGCAGCCTGGTTTTGTTGGGTGCATGTACAAATATAAGAAAAGAGACAGCCCTTGCCATGGGCTTCCTAGAAATAGCAGAAGGAAGAGAAATTAATGAGATTGCCTGGGATACACTATTTTTAGTGGCCTTCAAATTCTAAATCAGAGAATAAATCTTCTGTTCAAAGTCGTACAAAGGTTTTCTTCCTTATATGAAAATTGACTTATTTCTTAGCAAAGCATTGCTTCTGTATCAGCAGAGTGGTTTGTCAGTAGGTCAGAAGCACAGATGCAATTGTTTGTTCACACTAGAAAATGGTTTACTGAAACTATCTTACTTGACTAGATTGGGGGCAGTAGACTATCTAGGCACAGCTTCAATCAAAGCAGCTGTACCGTTTAGATGGCGGGCTGCCATCATTTTCAACAGCACATCTGTGAGAGGAAGCAAGCTGTGCTGGGTGTGCTGGGGTAGGAACTTCATAAAGATGTTATGTTGCCGGGGGGCTGCAATGTTAAACTGCATCTTTAGTTTATACATATATCAATATAGGTAGGTAGATATATATATATATATTTTAAAACATCTTAACACAGAACAGAATTTTTCTGCAAATGTAATTACACATGTTGTTTCAAAGACTTAATCTGAATTGACAGAAGCTGCCTTCTGTCAGCATGGCTGTGACCAGAGCAGGGGTTCCCTTTAGCAAAACTGTATTGGCCATAATGTGTGAAATTTTTTTATTAAACAAAAAATACTGTCTTCTTACACTAGCACAGTGTCATAGGCTGGCTCTTGTTTGCACAGTCTTTCACTGCCAGGCATAAAGCTATAGTATTTGACGGCAGCCTGAAGCTGGATGGGGTATGAGCTGCTGGTCAACAAGGGTTTGATTTTAGTTAAGAAACATCTATGTAGAAAAAAGCTGACTGGCCTCTTTGTTGGCACATCATAATATTGAACAAACACTGTGTGCATACAGTGAGATTTTTTCTCACACTTGATGTGATCTCATGTTAAAGAAAAAGCCATTTCGTAAAGCAGAGATGCTAGCTACCATATGTGGCACTTGCCATGTGTCACCAGGATCCCAGGTTCCTAAAGGATACTTCCTGTGCCACCCAGACACAAGTGATGTGATGGTTCCTTTCTATTGTAAATTAGAGACTCTCCAACAATAGTCTCAGTCTCTTCAAGGTATGAAGTAGGCCCATGTGTTTTATTAACATTAGGGTAATAAAACAGTAAAAAAATGCAACAGGAGAGCTGAGTGATGGCTTCTCTAACACCCCTATTTGAGGACCCACTTAGAGGACTGCAAGAGTAAAGTGAAGGGCTTGGAGGCTGAGATGTTAAGTATTATTGCAAGGAGAAGCACCAACAAAGCTGTGCAGAATACTTCACTCCTTCCTTGCACTAGAGCCCCTGACAATTTCATTTCATTACTTAACAGGAAGGTCTTGTTACTAAGATTAAGAAATTATTCTTGTTTACCTTAAAGAATCAAGAGAACTAGCCTCTGGGATATAGTGGAAGCTTCTGGAATGCTCATAATACATGTATGTTTTCAAGATAAAATATCCTGCTCCTGGCTCTAGTACAAGAGAGTTTCTAACCACCTTTGTGGCCCAAAAGATGATGGCAGTCTCCTAGCTATACCAGTGCTAGAAAGTAAAAACATTCTCTGGCCCTGGGATGACAAGACATACATCTGCAGTGCTAAGCTTTCCTTTCCCCTCAAGCAGAGTAGCCACATCCAAACTGCCAAATATATCTCCTTCAGATCACAATGTAAGCACAGAGCCTCATTGAGATTACAGTTTCAGGAATGGTCCCAGTGGGCAATTCCTTGCTGCCCCAGACAGGAGGGAGACCAGTGATTGTTCTGTGTGCTGATGCTTCAGACTGCCTAGTCTTTGGACAGAGTAATGATCAACTTATGCCACAGCCCTTACTAACAATTTGACTGTATCAAGAACTACAGGACAAGGTTTGGACTTATGAACTGGCTCTGTTTAGTTTAATAGTATAAACACAGACTTAGACTGTTCTGCATGCAAAAGGGTTACATGAGTTCAAGGACACATGGGACAAGCTCTTGGAAGTTAGGTCTGCTGAGGGCTGCTAAATAACCAAACCACATGAGCTAGAGAAAATCCTCTGAGCTAAAAGCAGCCAGAGGATGTTTTAAATATTAGATGTTTTAGATATTAGAAGAACAGTCAGAAGATGTGTCATATATGGTTGTTCTGTTGTCACTCTTTCCTGGGAATCAACTCAAATGCTAGTCTTAGAAACCACACAGACAGACCTTTGGTCCTCACCAGTAAAGATATCTCATGGTCTCAGGAGTCACAGAAGCTACGAGACTTGCACTGAGCTCAGTTGTCTGAGGATTTATCTTTACACATATATGTAGACACATACAAATACATTTGCTTTGAGGTTTTGGGTTTTTCTGAGATGATACTCACCGCAGTAATGATACATGAAATGTCAGGAGTGCTATGCTGCAGCTTCAGCTGCAGGTGGTTTCAGAGGAAGATACTAGAGCAGACTTTTTATATGGAGCTGCAGACTGTTGTCCAAAATCTGAGCCTGTTTCCTAGACATTTACTAGGCAGAAAGTACATCAGGGTATTTCACTTCTTTGCAGTACAAGCTTTAGTTTGCAAGGTGCCTCATAAAATAATTTTAAATTGAGATTAAGATAGGGAATTATTTGTTTTGGCAACACTGATATAAAAGCGGAGACTGTGGAAGAATGAGGATCCACTTGAAAAATTTTGTGGTTTAGGAGTTTTATTTAATTTGTCAAAACACTATTCTTCCAGTCATTTCCCAAAGAAAATCCCCATAACTATCTGATAACACGGGATTCATGCACCTTTCCCACTTTTAGTACCACGTAGGAGTTTTCAGAGGTCATTTCTCCCTGAAGAGGGAAAATCACTCTTAGGGAAAAGAATAGCAGCCGTATTGCCAGGCACCAGGTGCTTTTTGTTTCAGCAGTGACAGCGCGAGGCCGAGGGCCCATTGGGGAGGCTGCTTCAGGGCTGCAGATGGATGGAACAGCACCGGGGACGCTGCGTGTCTGGACCTGTTGTGCTGAGCTGTGCCGAGCTGAGACGGGCAGCGCCTGCACCCCAAGGCCCCGACCTTCCCCTTCTGTGCTCTTGCCCGGTGGCGGGCAGGCAGAGGGGAGCACAGGCAGCCCACGGCAAGCCCGCCCTTCTCCTTCTCCTTCTCCTCCTTCTCCTTCTCCTCCTTCTCCTTCTCCTTCTCCTTCTCCTTCTCCTTCTCCTTCTCCTTCTCCTTCTCCTTCTCCTTCTCCTTCTCACCAGACACAGGAGGTTGCCAGGGAATCAGGAGGAATGTCCATCCTGGGCAGGGGGTACAGAGGGCAGCAAGGCCTGGGGGGTCCACTGGACCGCAGCCACTACCCACAGTGCTCGCTGGTGCTCATTGTGATTCAACCCTGCCCATTACCACTGTTCCAGTTTGCCCATAAACCTGGAGACCCCTCTGCTGATGTGATCAATAATTAAATAGACACAGTGAAGAGCAACCATGTGCATGGCTTCCCATGTGAACAACTTATGTTGCTCTGAGTTCTGACACAGAAGGGACAACTTTCTTCAGGAAACAGGATGCATCTTTGCAAACTTTGACCTATGATACAATCTTCATGCCAAGCCACATGATTTCGTGGATGTGTTTTTTAGACCAAATGATCCTGGTTAATCTTCCATTTACAGTACTGGAAGCCTTTTGCTCTGAATGGAGATACTATGATTTATAACATGCCCTCGGATAGAGAGGAGCAAGGCCACACACTGTCTTTCTCTATGAGGTTCTGTGGCCAGTGTGTTGTGCAGATGCAGTATGAGTTCACCCACAGGCTGGATGAAACATATGCCTTTTATTTCTCTCTGGCCACTAAACAATGTGCACCTTTTATTTCTTCAACTATGGCCACTAAACTGTCTGAATGGTGATTCACATCTGTCTGAGACAAACAAGTCTGAGGTTTTTAGGCAGGTTTGAAGATGGTTTTGTTCTTCAAGGCACCACTACTCATTGATTGGCAATCCTAGAAGAAGTATTAATACCTGTCGTATATGGACATTGAGTGAATTGTGCAATGGTCACATGTACTAGACTGGCCACAGAAAGTTGAAGGTCTGAGTCCGTCTCACAGCCTGGAACCTCTGTGTCCAGAGAGTCAATGTATTTCTAGCCTGAAATTTATCCCATGAAGGCAGTCTTTCTTAAGGATAGAAGTAATAAAACTAATACCAAAATCCTTGTAGGAGATCAATTACACTGTGTACAGTGGATTCTGGAAACTTGTCTGGGACTGTTAATCATGTTTCTGAGAAGAAAATTATTACAGAATGCAGAAAAATGGTGGTACAGTTTAATTATCAATTAATATAATAATTTTAATTATTATATTTTAATTGATTTACTTATTAATTATTTAATTTCTGCCTTTGAAAAAATACTCTGAAGGTAAGGGCTAGAGATTTCTTGATGACACCAGAGCTTAATACAATGATATTAACACACATGGGTGAGGAATGTCCTCACATTTGCTATTATCTAAGAAAGCATTGTGTGCAAGGTAAAGTAATATTATTTATATGAAATAGTTACATTAACTGTAAAATTTAACTGGAGTTCTCAAACTTCTTCTGAGATACTGAGATGGAGCCTGGCTTCTACTTTATGTAGATGGGCAGTTCATTATTTCAACAATGTCCCAAACTATATATAATTTTTAATGTTTCTGCCTCCCTGACCTGACTATACTTCTCACTGGCAGGAGCAGAACGCAGATGGCCTTCATTTTCTCAAACTTTTTGTAATGCTTCTGCTGGCAACAAGGTAGCAATAATAAAATAATAAAATCATAGATATTTAAGTCTGCTATGGTGTGGAGAAAGAAATTGAACAAAATGAAAAAAATTCAAATAATTTTCACAATAGTGCTATGTACATAAACAAAGCTGAAACACGTTAAAGACTTACAAGAAACAGAAGTGTCTTTCAGAAGTTAGATCTGTTGTTTAGTTTTAATAGATTGTAGTTGACAAAGGTTCACATTCTGTCTCATATTTTAACATGTAAATATGTGTTTTTGCAGTATTTGCATAAATTGGTTTGTTTTTATTTAAAGTCCGTGTACATCCCTGTAAGAGACTGTTGGTGCCCGGGGATGGGTATGATGGACGGAGACGAGAGATCTCTGCAGCTGGGTCCTGGAATTTACAGTTTATTGCAAAGGGCATGGGTGCAGGAACCCTGCTTGGAGCTGCCAGCTGCAGCTCAGAGCAGGCCTGAGAGAGAGAGTAAGAGAATAAAAAACTGAAGAGCAAGAGATAAGAGCAGAGCAGAGTAGATAAGAGCAGCAAAAGTGCAAGGAAGAAAGCACCGAAAAGAGAGAAGCAGAAAAAGAGACCGAGGTTCCTGTTACTATGCAATAAATCCTCTTCTATGTTGAATATTCTAATTTCCACTAACCAATTTATTACAAGATACAAATCCTATGGCATTTACATACAACCTATAAGAATCCTTACATTACCCTGTTTATCAGCAAGCAGAGGGTCCTGTTTATCTAAACAAGAGGGGATTACTCTCAGCTGGACATACCATTGTTTTTCAGTTGTTTAGTAACTAAGGCTTGGTAAGTCAAAGGTTGCTTTCATTTCAATCTCACTTATAGTTTCCATATTCTTAAAATCTTTTGTCAGGCAATCATATTTATAAGGCTTTCCTGTTTCATCTTCCCCAACACATCCCTTTCACGGGAATAATATTCTTACTCTTCAGTGAAAAAACAATTTCAAAGGTAAAAAGTACTTTCCAGCAGCTAGCTCCAAAGGTGCTTTCTGGGCATCCTTGCCAAGCAGCTTGCTGACCTGGTGAGGAGGGCTTTAAACTAGCAATGATGCGGAGGGAGAAAATTACCAGAAGTCCTAATGATGCAATGGAAAGGACTGGAGTGGTGTGAAAGGACCTTGTACTGATGTGACAGAGAGAGATCACAGAATAAGAAAACAGGGCTGAAGGAAGACCACCTCTAGTGCTTGCATGAAAGCAAGGAAGTGTCTAAAAGGCAACATTGTGGGGAAGTTCCTAAAATTGCTTCTGGGAAATAAACTTATGTTACTCATGCCTCTCTAAAGCACCTGTGCACTCATGTATATAGTATGGATAATAAAAAAAAAATGAATTACAGATCTCTGTGCAGCTGCAGGACCTTAATATTCTTGGGATCATGGAAATGTGGTAGGATGGTTCCCATGACTGGAGTGTTGCAGTGGAGGAATACAAATGTCCTGAAGGCCAGGAAGATGAGGAAGAGGGGCTTTCCCTTTGTGTGAGAGAGCATCTGGGAAGCATAGAGTTCTTCCTGGGAGTGGATGCTGAACAAAGTGAATGTTTCTGAGTAAGGATTTAAAAACAGACTGGCATTAATGGCATTGTAGTGGGTGTCTGCTATGGGCAGACATACTAAAATATGAGAGGTTCCTTGTGGATGTGAAACTTGACAAGAGTGTTGAATGCAGTTACCATGAGATGTTGGAGATCAGATCCAGAGAAAAGAAAACTGGGAAAAAAGCAAAATCACAGTGCTGGATTTCAAGGGAGCAGACTTTGGCCTCTTTAGGGATCAGTCCTGCAGGACTTGGAGAGAGAAGGGGACCAAGAACACTGCTTTATAGTTAAAAGTCTCCTTGTCCAAGCTCAATAGCAGTCCATCCTAGTGATGAACAACATGCTCCTGACACAACAAAACAGAAAAAAAAATAGAAAACATCAGAATGTGAAAACAGGGACAGGTATCCTGGGAATAATACAGAGTTGCTGTCTAAGCATACAAAAATGTGACTAGGAAAGTGAAAACCAAAGTGAGGTTGGATTTGGGCAAGGATGTCAAAGACAGCAAGAAGGGATTTTGTAAGTATATAGATGACAAAATGAAGATTTGGGAAAATATGGGCACATTGATGAATGGGAGAGAGGTCTTGAAAAGTACTCCATGCATTCTTCATTTCTGTCTTTATTAGGAAGATCAGTCTTCAGGGATCCCAGGCCCCAGAGAACAAAGAAGACTGGAGCAAGGAAAACATACTTTTGCTGAAAGAGTACCACATCAGAGAATGGAACTAGACATACAAAAGCCCATGGACTGTGAACTACAAGCACTGGGGGCTGACTGTCATTGTGAGACTACTCTCGATAATCTTTGATTGATTGTGGTAACTCTGAGCACTGGGGAAAACAGCAAATATCACTCCTATCTTCAAGAAGGGCAAGTGAGAGGACCCAGGGAACAACAGGGCCAGTCTTACTTTGAGCCTTGGAGCAGAAACATTTCCAGGCCCATGAAGGACAAGATACTTGTCAGGAGTAGTCAGTATAGCTTCACCAAAGAAAAGTTATGCCTGGTCAACCTGACAACCTTCTACAGTAAAAGGAGTGGTCTTGTAGGTGAGGAGAAAGCAGTGGATGTTTCTTATCTGGATTCAGCAAGACTTTTGGCACTGTCTCCCATAAGATGTTTCTACAGAAGCTATTAATTAGGGGTTGGATAGGCAGACAG
Source organism: Thryothorus ludovicianus (assembly GCA_013397245.1). NCBI lineage: Eukaryota > Metazoa > Chordata > Aves > Passeriformes > Certhiidae > Thryothorus > Thryothorus ludovicianus. The sequence continues at coordinate 224,978 of VZTB01008603.1, read as the reverse complement.
TGAGGTAGATTGGAAACTGGCTGAATGTCTGTGCCCTGAGCATGGTAATTAGTATCATGAGCCTGAGTTGGAAGCCAGTAACTGGCAGTGTACCTCAGACATCTGCACTGAATCCAGTCCTATTTAACATCTTCATTAATGACTTGCATGATGGGGCAGAGCACAGTCTCAGCAAGTTTGCTGGTGACACAAAAGTGAGAAGAGTAGCTTCCAGACCAGAGGGTTTTGCTGCTATGCACAGGGACTTGACAGGCTGGACAGATGTGCTGACTTCATGAAATTCAGCAGTAGGAAGTGCAAAGTCCTGCATATGGCAGAAAGCAACCCGTCATGGCAGTACATGCTGGGGGCCACACAGATGAAAAAGAATTGACAAAAAAGGACTTAGGGGTCGTGATGGACACCATGTTGGACATGAGCCAATGGTGTACCCTTGTGGCAAAGAAGGCTAATGGTATCTTCATCTGACTTAGGCCAAGAAGCACCAGCAGGTTGCAGGAGGTGCTCCTTCCCCTTTACTCAGCACTGGTAAGGCCACATCTGTATTACCGTGTCCAGTTTTGAGCTCCAGACTGCAAAGATGCCAGTAAAGGGCCATAGATATGATTAAGGAGCTGAAGCATCTCTCCTATCAGGAAAGGATGAAAGAGATGAGACTGTTCTGCCTGGAGAAAAATCTTATGAATGTTCTGCCAGAGAGAATCTTATGAATATAAATACCTAAAGGGAGAGTGCAAAGATGTTTGAGCCAGGCTTACAGGAACCAGGCTCAATTGTGCTCACTGATGGAACCATAGGCAATGAGCACAAAATGGAACACAAGAAGTTCCCTCTGAACACTATGAAAACACTTTTTTACTGTGTGCGTGGCCACAGTTTTCTCAGAGAGAATGTGGAGTCTCTGTTCTTGGAGATATTTAAAATCCACATGGATTTGGTCCTGGGCAACCAGCTCTAGGTTGAGCAGGAGACTTGGACCAGGTGACCTCCTGAAGCTGATTCCAACTTCAGCCATTCTGTGATTCTTTGTGAGCCCTGTGAACTTCCTAGTCAATACTAGTGGCAGATTTCTTCTGAAAACAGAGATGTTTTCTGTATGAACTCGGCTTTTAGAGTCTAAGAAAACAAAATCCTATTTTTGTTTTCATGTCTAGTAATGGTCAGAAGCATTTCTTTTTGCTTCTTCTGAACTTTTGTTCTATGACAAATAGTCCAAAATTTTTCCCTTCACACCTCCTTAACCCTAGTGCCATTTGAACCAAAGTATTCACACAATTCCTTTCTTATCCGGCACAGAACTCTTCTGCCTATGCATTAAAGGGGTGTTCTTTACTGCATACCCTACCTATTTCTTCTGTTAAATCTGACTTTCATCAAAACTAAAGACTGTCAACTGCAAGCAACACTTCTCATCTGTCACAGTTAATGAAAAAATGCATTGTACTTTTATGGGCCAGAGCACTAATTACTCCAGAAAATATTAAATAAAAACACTTTTATTAGTTTTGAAGGCAAGATACTTAACTCATCTTTGAGTCACATCTGAGATTTATGGTTTTCAGAATATTAAATACAATTAAACAAAACATACAAAACCTCAGCAGCTAATTTACTGATTTTGTAGCAGTAAGTCAGAGAGAAAAGCAAAAACAGGTTAAATATAATTGATATATCCTAGCCCAAGGTATATCTTACAGCCCAGGATGTATGCAAAGCAGAGGGATATTCAAAGAGAGAACAAAAAAAAATTAAAGGAGAATGTGCTGAGATAATCTGAAAGGTGCATAAGTCCATGTATTTCTATACACAACCTACATTCTGCCTTCTTAATGTGAAGGCTTTGAAATTGAATTGAATTGAAATCTGAATTGAATTTAAATTTAGTGAAAGAGGAGGAATATCTCCATCTCTTTGAGAGATTGAACAGGGTGAGACAGAAATGTCTGACTTTTATCCACTCTTTAACTGGCAGATGAATGTAGACTTATTGATTACAATCAAAACAGAAAAAAAAAATCATTCTCTTTGCTCAGCTCCATTAGTGACATTTCCAATGCAACTGGCAGACTGGCAGATAATACTAAGGCACTTGATATAAGCAGTTTTTAAATAAATTGCTAGGTTTTAAAGCTCTTATAGGTCTTTAAGCACTAGCTGAAACATTCTTGTAGTAATAAGGGGAATTATATAGCAGTGTTCTAATTTTGCACTGCTTTTATATGGCAATAACTCCACTAACTCAACTGCCATATTTAGACAGGATAGATTCAATGGTGGGTTTTTTTGGAGAAAAAAAGATATGCTAAATATGATCCCAAATTCTGTCAGGAATATTTAATTTATAACAGTAAGTGTGATATGCATTTTCCTTTTTCCCTCTAAATTCTAAACAAACAGCATTTTTGAAATTTTGGCTCTCAATAGATGTCCTTCTGGACATAGCCCCATGCTACTAAGGGCAATTCACCTTTGTTAACAAAAGCTAGAGCAAAGATGTATACATACAGGTTATTTGAACCTGTATTGGGCTCATTTTGGCAAAAGTGAAAAAAGGAACACTCATGTTCCTCTCACAGGAACTGAGGAGTCAATTAACTACTTGAAAACAACACTTAAAAGCAGATGGAGAGAAATTATTGTAAGTAATCTCATCTACCACTACCACTGTAGCATCCTGTGAGATGCCTACAGCCTAAGTGAGACTTTCCAAAGAAGCATAAGTGAGCTGGCCATCTGCTGCCCCATACAGTTCCTTGATTTTTCTGCAACAGTAACTGCTTGCCATACTCAGCTTCACAGTGGATGTGACAAATCATCCTCCTAAGAGCTAAAATGAGCGACATCTCTCCATAATATTGCAATGTTACATTTGTCTGATGGGAAGCCTACTTCTGAGACCGGTGTAAAAGTTATTGTGAGATGTGTCATTTATGCTGTATTAATATCCTCAATATACTTATAACACCATAAATACTTTGAAATGGGGAGGAAGTTCCATCAGAAAAAAATTAAGAAATAAAAAGCTTTGTCTACACAGAGGAGCATAAATGTCAATTTCTCCTCTTTACCTGGCCTTCACAAAAGGTTGACATTAAAGGGAAATGTGCACAACTTTTGCATATCGATGCCAGTCCACAGAAGAAGTGATGGAAATAACGGAAGAGGAAGATTTTATGGTGTGCAAGCTTAAAATGGTCTCTGCCCCCCTTGTGTAGCCTTCAGCAGGCTGCCAAGGTAGGAAGGGAAAGGACATGGAGGTGGCTTTACTCTGCATTCCTGGAGCCTGTCATCTTAGGCAAGTTGCTTCTACTCTTTTGCCTATTACCCTCTAGAGTCACAAGGGTGACTTAGATGTTTCTGCTTTCTGCATTTGCTCTTCTGTTTGAAAATATCACAATATTTATGTTGGCAGCACCAACTTCTGCAGTTTGATCTGGAAAAACTCCAGTACTAATGCTGCATATGAAACCGTCCTTTCCTCTAGGCAACAACAGATCTATACCTTCCTTGTCTTGGTGTTGTGTCCTGGAAGAATTCCAGAGGTTCTGAAACTAAGGGCAAATACCTCCAGGCTCTTCTTTTGCTTTTCCACTTGCTTAAATTCCAATATATGTCTGAAGAGCTTGACTTACAAGTTTTTGACATTTAAAATAAACAATTTGGATAAACATTTATACAGAACATGGAGAATGGATAGCAAAAAGGTAAATCAAAAGATAGTCAAGTTGTAATACTTAGCAGGATACTATGAGATAAAAAAGTCTTCAGTGACCTTTAACTGCAGCAGCCACAGAAGGAATCCCTGCAACATTTTTCAAACCTAAAGGCAGTATAAAGACTAGTATAAACCATGCCTATTTCTTCCTCCACTGAAAGATGGAACTGGAAAATCTGTGACCTCTTGCACTGTCTGGTCAAAAAGTTGTCTGAGAACAGAGCTGATACAGAGTAGAAGAAATCTGCACATCTTTCATGTTCCAAATATTCTTGGAGTCACATGGAATGATTGTTATAACCAGGATGCAAAGATGCTCATGAAAGCAAAGATAAATAGAAAAGGATAGGAAGTTGATATGCTTACAGTGTTTACAGATTTCATGGTGAATTTAGGCACCTCAGATTAAAGTACTTTCATTCTGTGTCCATACAGTTGTTCAACAGAAATGTGCTTTTATATTTCTTGAATCTCCCTCTCACTTATAGATGCACCTAGGCTCTCTCTGCCTGTCCTAGCCCTGCTTCTGGAAACAGCATAGTAGACTATCAAGTATTGGCACTATCTGAAAGTGAGCCAGTATGGATCCAGGTGTAGTTTAACCATTATCTTGGCATGGTGCCCAAGTGCCCTGAGCAGTAGAACTTTTAATAAATTAATGGTACCATTGTGTCAGGAACTTCCTAGGAAGATACTGACTTGGCTGACTCATTTCTAAGTCTTAATTTACCCTTTACTATCACACAGAGCTCTTCGTGTATCTATAGTCCCTGCTAGATCCAGTACAGTTCTATTTTCATCCCTCTTGTTTTAAAAAACGTTTGTGATTGAAAATTGCAAGTATCCCAGCTCTTACTCTCATATTTCTCTATGTATGTGTCCATTTTGTAATTTTAAACAACCCTTTGCCAGGTTTCTATTCTTCCCATAATATTGATTCTTCATTATCTGTATTATTCCAATAGCCCTTTTTTGTTTCCATTTCAGTTTGTGATACATTTCACGGACAAGTGACTAGAACTATGTAAAATATTGTACCCTGGCTCATACTGGTGCCTTGCATAATGTGGAAGGCAGGATCACTTCATTCTATTTGATGGAAATGGTAGAGACTGGACATGTTTTATCCTCTTTCTACTGCTGTGTCACACTGGCAAGCTTCCAGTCATCCTTTGGTTGGTTATTTTATTCTGTTTCATATTGCTTCTGTTTCACCTCTATCTGACAAAAATCTACTTTTTAGGAAATGTTTTTGTCAACAGTTATTTGTACTACGCAATTCCATTGCTGCAGCTCTATCCTAGAGGTGTCAGAGGTCAGGATTTCAGTGTAGTTAGCCTTAAGCAGTATCTTAAGGGTCAGCTAAAATCTCACACATTTTGTTCTCTCACTGATGACAACACTGTGCAGTTTCAGTCCCTAAGACTGATGGGTAAGAAATGTCACTGATGATGATTGCATCTTGGGGAATTCCTTTTCAGTGCATGTACATTTTAGCTTTCTGCTTATTTTTTGATTTACTGAACTTCCAGTTCATATATTAACACCCTTTCTGAGTTCCTTAAACAGTAAATTCCTGTGTTGTAAAGTACTGAATGATTTACCATAATCTGTACTCTTGGAAACATGACATTTACTCTCATCTTACAAGAAAGTTGTCTTGCTGAATGTAAATTGCATCAGTCTAATGTAGTATGCACCTCTCTTAAAGGAAATTCCATTACAGTTTAGTTCTCTTTCCACTGGCCCTCACAGTTTACAGTTCTTGACTTTGAAAATCCATTCTAAGGGCTCCTGTAGGAATGATCAAACTGATGGGAATACAGCCACCTACTGTTACTGAACTTGCATTTTCATGTTTCATTCTTCTAGTGTTTTAGCTGTTCCCTTTTTCCCTCCATCTACTTCTTTATTTCTTTCACCGCGGTCTGCAGCCCAAATTCTGCTGTTACTTTGAATATGGTAAATATGGAAATACCTTTCCTACTCTCATTCCTGATTAGATACTCTGCTATTACCCTCATGATCTTAATTTCTACTGAGAACCTAAGTATCAATTTAGTATGTAGGAGATCCCCTTTTTCACCTTTAATCATCCTTCTCAGCCTGTCTTTTTTACCTTGTCCCTCTTTTGTATAGTAAATGAGTACATCTCATGTGTGTTTGTTTTCCTTCTAAGGTAAAGCTTAGTTATACTAACTGATTTTTTTTTTTACTAATCTACAAGATAGGGCCCTCTTATTTTATGATTCTGTCTTTGTGGTTCAATTTCATTTGTCCATTTAATATCCTGTCTCAGGTTTTCATTTATTTTTCTAGGTCTGTAGCCCAATCCTAACCATCTTTTTCTCCTTGTAAGTCTGTCTCTGAGTAGCAGTGGTGCTCATGTACTTCTGATTCTACTAAAAAACATAAGCTGTTCTTCCTAGTAAATCTACCACTTTGTAGCCAGGTTCTCAAAACTTCTGCCTGCTGTAAACTCAGGCAGTTTGTTATATGTATGTTATATATAACCCAAAATTATTTGCTTCAGCTGCTTCAGTCCAGTGTTATCTTTTAGAAAAAGGTCTGTTATAAAGTACACATTGCTTTCCAAAGTAAAGTTCAGTATGAAATTATATTATCTCATTGTGGTGGATTGACTTCAGCCAGCAGCTAGCATCCACGCCCTCACCATTTTGAATGGTATGAAATATGCCTGTGGCCATTTTGTGTCAGCTATGTTGGCTGTATTCCCTCCCAACTTCTTGACTGTCTCTTGCCTTATTCACTTGTGCATGCAGAACATGAAAAGAACCTCTTGACACTGTGGAAGGCCTGCTCAACAATAGACAAAACACTGTTATGCTGGTCTAGACACAAAGCAAAAACAGCACTACATGCGCTCTTATGAAGAAAATTAACTCTATCCCACCTAGTACCATTATATTCATTCAGTAACAGAGAAATCAATCAGCTGTCACATTCAAAGTTTGTTGTCATAGTATGTTCAAGACTCTTTAGAATTTCCATATCCTAGATCTGGATATGATATATGATTATATATATGATATCTATATATATGATATATGATACTTCTGACCTCTATTTTTGTAAGTTATATATTCTGTATGGATAATGAAGAAGAATAGAAGGAAATAAAATCCTAAATGCCCCAAATCCTAAGGCAAATGTTAAAAATTATTATCTGGAGAGTTTGTAATATGTCAGTTTTCTAATGCATCTCATGTAGTGGGTCACTGAATTTTAGGTATATGACATTGCATAGGGGTGAGTTTAGCCCCGCATCATTTCACATTTTATTTTCTTCTACTGCCATCTATACAAGACTGTTTTGGACAACAGCTTCTTTTGATGCTTCAACAAAAGCAGGTAGTGTAGGATTGGACATAACTGTGATCATGGTGACATGCCTTTCCCTTATCATGAGGCAAGGCAGACATGTTTTGCAACACTATGCTAAGAGCAGAAAGGACCTTTACACCCTTCAGTTCCCTCAGATGAATATTTAAGCATTAGAGCAACAATTTGTCAGTATTATTTTGGTAGTAAAAAGAATAAGGAGGAAACCTATCTATGATATCAAACTTGGCAGTAACAGTTATGGTAGAAGAAATGTATCTTGTTACAACTAAGGACAGGGCATGTCACTCATTTTGCACCATAATTTAAATTTTTTTCTTTTCCTTTCTATCCCTGTAACTCAGCATTGTATATGCTGATTCATAAAAGTTTTCTCTGTGTTATAAGTTTTTATCTTGATTTCCCTTTGTGATATATAATATTATCCTTCTTTTTTCGAGGACATTACTCATAATTTGGAGGCCAAGGTTATTTGTGTCATCTGGATGATCAGAATTATCAGTAAATTTCTGTGTTTCTCTGATGTTTGTGGCCCTTCACATGCTCCTGAATTGTGTAGGACCAAGAAAATTCACTATTGTTTTTCTACGAAAATCATTTCTGTAATGGTTAAAGAGATATCTTTAAATGGTTAAAGAGATACCTTTGTTATATTAATGAATCATAGAATCATTAATGTTGCAAAAGACCTTCAAGATCATCGATTCCAACTTTGGCCAAACACTAATGGTCAATGTCAGTTAAACCATAGCATTAACTGCCATGTCCAGTCATTTATTGAGCACTTCCAGGGATGATGACTCTACCACCTCCCTGGTCAGCCTGTTTCAATGCTTGGCAATCCTTTGACTAAAGAAGTTCTTTGCAATGCCTAATCTGAAGAACCCTGGTGCATTTTGAGGCCTTTTCCTCTTGTCATATCACTAGTTGCCTGATAGAAGAGGGTGACCCCCACCCCAGGGTCTTTTTGACCTTTAAGTTATCATTAAATTCTATCATTATTTGTAGAGTTGACACTCTTAGGAATTTCATAGATCTCACTGATAATAATGTGGATATTTTCCAGATCTTTATGGCATCCTTTTGTCCCCATCACACGTGCTCACACATGCACACAGACTTATTCATATTTCAAATATCCTCACCCAAATAATATATCCTTACCACTAAATCCAAATAGCAGTGGTGCATATACTGTTTTTTTCTGTTCCTGTAGAAGGAATAACACTGAAGAATAGACATGAAGGTAAAACAGCGAATGAAGATGGTACAAAGGCAAATGGTGGAAAGCTGGCATAAGTTTGTGAGAAACAAAAAAAATACCAACCTTAAGGCATCTTATGGGAGTTCTGTGTTCTGTTGCCCTTGATTGTATGGAATCTTAATGAAACTTGAGAGCTTAATCACATTTCTCTTACTCCAACTCAGTCTACCCATTTCAACAAAACTGCTTTGGGATTCAATACTCTCCAGTATAAGGAGTATTACAATTTTGCTATAATTCAATAACCATTTAGTTACAAGTGTGTCTTTTGAATGATAGCTATGGAGCTCCTTTTCTAAATTTCTACATTTCTATATTTAATTTCCTTTCTTTATAACATTAAATTTTACCATATTAATTTGGTAATATCCACTAGCAAAGCCAGTCATGCTGTGGAAATAGTGGAAAAATAAAGATTTATTTGAATCAATGAGCTCTACATTCTTCATGTATAGTATAACATTTACCTGCTTTGGCCACCTCCTGTCTACTAGTCAGAACCAGTATCTGAGTTTAAATATAAAGAGACTGGTGTTCTTTCCTTCTGCCATAGAGATGGCAAGTCCTGTCCTGCCACTGATTTTGAAGTAGACCTCTCCAATAAATATA
>VZTB01008603.1:191217-213298 GCA_013397245.1 Thryothorus ludovicianus | reverse complement strand
ATTGATTGATTGACTGTGTGTGTACCTCCTGTTTAGAGATTATTTTCAGCCGTAACTGTTCAACCTGTTAGGGGATGAAAGCTGCTTTTAATTTATAAGGATGTCAAGACACTTGTAGACAAAGTACTCAGGTAAAACTGGCCACGCTCACCTTGTGTGATCCATTTGTACTCCCTCAGATGTCCTGGGTGCAATGATTAATGCACGACCTGTGTGAAAGAAAAAGAAGTATGGCAGGAAAGGAATAGTGAAAAAAAAAATGAAGAAAAATTATGGCAGAAAAAAAATGAGAATGAAAAGCTCTGGAACCTAACTTGAAAAATATTTTTACCCTTTATTGCATGCACCTATGAAAATACAAGAAAAAACAATGCTACGAACATTCAACGGTGAAGGGCTCGTGCTCAAGAAATAGAAGGTGGTCTTAGAGGGAGCAGATAGGACTATCAAAGTATAAGAATATAACATTCCTCATATCACTTGATGCTGAGGTCTCAGTACTGACAGTACATACACATTAAAATCACATAACATATGGCATATATTATACTGATGATGCAGAATAATAGAGTCTAACACTGGGAGAGTTCTTTCTCAATCATTTGTTCTACGGCACTCTGACAGTGGCCTGATTGCTGATCAAACCCCATCATCCCTAAGAGTATTTTCAATATTGACAGCTTCTTCTTCTGGATGAAAGTGACAAACACATACATACATTTCTACTGTTTTCTTGTTTGTTTTCTCTTTCTTCTCTCTTCCTAGGCCACTAATTCTCTCACACTAAAGAGCCCATATGTAACCCTGTTTCTTTCACTTTTAGCAATGCTGCAATGAGAAGAACTATTAAGGCTTATTTTTAACACATCAATCCTCAAAATATACTCATCTCTCACCACATGTTAATAAGAATTGCTTGATTTTGCAATTCTTCACATCTGAAAACATGCCACCTCCAGTTCCTTCCATGTTTTGCTTATTTCAGTTTAAGTTACACAACTTTCTCTACAATGCATCGGCATCTTCCCCACAATTTTCCTATTTCGTTTTCACTTTTTTGCATTTTTTTGGTAGCTCTTATGATTGCCCACAGGGATCCACCACAGCCACAATGTCCTTCTGGAGCAAACTGAGAACACAACATTCCATTCGAAACACTAGAGGTTGCTAAAGCCTGTGTTTGTTCATTGAATTTTCTCGAGTGAAGCATGTTAGATCTGAATTGAAGGCATGAAAGGAAAATTCCTCCTACTCTCATACCTAAAGTAGCACAAGATAATTAATTCTCTGAGTTCTCTATCTCCATGATTGTTAACAAAAGTCACAAGAAAAAATCCTGTTCCAGTGCATAAAAGGCACCTATGATACATACAGGATATCTGGGATACAGAAAATTGAGGATAAATGCAGGATCAAGGATTTAATCTTCAGGGAGTATTTACACTTTGTCAGACATGAAAGCTTCTAGCTTACAAATAGTTGGTTGCCTTGTTTTAAAATACACAATATAAGAACATTGCCAAAAAAGAAAAAAAAAGGCAAATCCAATTTTTTTAAAAAATGTGAGCTAAATTAATTTTTTATGAGAACAGATACACATACTGTATACATAAGCTTGTGCCCCATGCTTCTCTGGATGACTTTTTGAATCTTACATTGTAGGCTTTTCACTGGGTTGAAGAGTAGATGCTGTATAAACCGAGCTATTTAGTGGTGATATAAGTATGTGTACTACTGTCATACATGCAAGACTTTAGCTAAAAAAAGCAGTAAATCGTTTCCTATTACTGTTCTTCTGATTAACAAAACTATTAGGTTGCCTGGCAAAGGGAGATTGTACTGAAACACTAGCCATGACTATAGTAATCAATTTTTACAGCCCTGTGAGAAACCTAACTGGAATACTGTTGCTTTTTAGCATCTCAGCTTCTCGAGTCAAGTTATTAGGCAAGTAACTCGTATAATTTTCTTTTGAACAAAAGACTGCTTATCCAAAAAAATTGTTGTTTGACACATACTTGCCATGGTCCCCCAAATGAAAAACACATAGAGAGATGCCCAGACAGATTATTTTTAGTAACTGCATGGTTTCATATGCTTAATTTGTAAGTAGTGAACACTTGAGACCACCAATCTGTGAATAGCCTTTGGAGGAATTTCTTGAGTCCCTTTCCAACCCCTCTTCCTGACAGGAATTTCTATGAGGGGGGTAGGGAGTTTGTAATAAACATGCCCTGACATCTGGGCTGGGGAAACGAACAGACCGCCTTTGTTCTCGGCAGTTCCAGTGGTTTCCAGTGCAGTCCAATGTCCCTTAGAATACTCTTGTTTCAGGAAGGGAAAGCAAAGTCATGAGGAGAGATTCTGAATATGATAGAAAAACCTGCCCCCTAATTCCAGGAGGGTATACACTTGGGAATGGAAGGGCCAGCTGGCATCAGATGGAGTGTTGTCCAGCTTGTGTGAGCCCATCACATAGGTTCTGAGCAGCAGGAGGTTCTATTTTTAGAGAGGGAGAATAATAGCTGAGACATGGTGCCTGATTCTTCTTCAAACTCAAGTCTACTTGTGTACATGAACAATCTCCTATTGATTTTAATGGATAAGAAACACCATTTCAGTCCCAGCAGTATGGTTGACTTCACAATGATAAGTGAAGTTTAGCCAAAGTAAAAACTACAGTTTTGTTCTGTGTGCAACCGATATTTTTAAAATAGCAGAGAGAAGTGCAACAGTCTCAACACATCTCTTCCTACAAAGGCCTGTTAACACATTGTTAGCCTTTCCTGCTTCACTTACTAAGATCACTGAACTTTTTCTTCAAAATTTATTTTGTAAATAAACTTTGTTACCATGGTTGGTCAGAGTTGAGTGTCTGGTCAGAGACTAAAGCTAAGTCCTTTTGAAGGGTTATTCATTCTTTCCACTTTAAACCTATGTAGTTGGAGAAAGAAAAGTTGAAAGTATCTTGGGCTGAGCCCAACTTCTTCTGTTACAAGAGCTATGGAAAGAAGTGAAAGATTATTTACAGTGCAAACAAAAATCAATTAGAGCCTGTTCCTTGGCCATTATGTGAAAGAGACCCTGTCTTGTAATTCTGCTGATCTCTGTGTAGTCATAAAATAGAGATTTACTTGCTCCTCATCTCCAGTAATTAACTACTACAGATGTCAGACAATTACACTGAATGAGAGTCCTGTGCCTTCATTAGTTTTCTTCTTTTGTCTGAGTTGCAAATTTTGAATGTTGCCCAGTTATCGAAACTCCACGGAAAGTGCCTCAGATCAGAAACAAACCCAGGGCAGCAGCACAGTATGATACTAGAACAAGTAAAGCATTTGTTGACTCATGACCCATCTAGATCAGAAGCCCTCAAGAATGTTTTATGCTAAATAAATAAATAGATCTCTGAAGTGAACTGATTGCCCCATGCAGAGCAAACTCAACACTTGGTGTAACATTTGCCTGAACAGCAGAAAAGCAGGCAGAGAGCTGCCCTGCAGCTCTGCTCTTCCAGACAGAGGAGAATTCAAACGCAGTTATGCCTACTCCCTACCACCTGCTCTCTTTACCTTCTCTGAAGAAGACATGTCAGCACAGGGTAGAAAGAACAGCCTTAGGCTTCTTTGAATTATGGAGATGACTAAACAGTCCCCAGCTGGCTCAGGATTAGAGGGATGGACTTAGGTTGCTTAAAGCCACCTTTCTAGCTACTTTAACAAATCTTTTTCAGTTGTGCAGAGGGCAAAATAAATTTGGTAGAGAAACTAGCAATAAACACAGCTTGGGATTCTTTCAGTGATGTATCTTCTGTGATCTGGATGACAAGGAAATCTGGTGGTACAGGGTATGTCTTAATATCTTCCCTTGCTAAGACTTCAACTGCTCTTCAATTCATGCTGCGCTGATATCAGTTGTCAACTAAAACAGAGTGACATTCATAGTAGTGAGTTTAATGTAACAAGAGATAGGATTTTGGTTGCTTTAGGACACAGTTAATATGTTCTTAATTTGGAAGACCAAGCATAGACTACATGCATCTGAAGGAAACAGTGACAAGCCATTAACATCAAGTAACATAAAACTTCTAAGTCTGTGGCAATGCTGTTCTTCAGAGTTCTTGATATATAACTAAATTAACCAAATTGTTAAATGTATCATGTGCTAGGGCAGTATACTTAGATTATTTTTGCAAGTTAATTAGATGTATGATATGAAAGTGTTACATACATTTGTTCTGTAGGAATACGTTATTCAAAACTATGCAAAAACTGAATGGGTAGATTTTAATCTGGCATTTCAAATTCACCCTTTTCAAAAGGGCAAAATTATGATACTCTCCAATAGATGAAAATGAAAATAATGTGAAAGAGAGTATTAAAAGTTGGGAACCTAAGTAAGCCAGTGTTACTCAAGTAGCTATGGACAACCATTCAAGGCCTGGTTGGTACCAGACCAAATAAAATATCCAGATCTTAAAATTCTTGCTTTATGGCAATTCTCTTCCTTTTACAACAGTCTCTCCCACTCTTTCCTATTACATCTTGTCTTTCTCATTCTCCTTGAATTTAAGTAGAGCAAACAGCATCAAAGAGCTTGAGCAAGACATAACTGTCTAGATATGGCACAGGTACAGTCAAAGGAGGCTCTGTAAGATCCCTAAGCAGACCAGGAGAGAGATGTGCTGACAACATCCTCTTGAGGTTTCTATGGGTCCTCTCAACACAGTTTAGGAACTTAAAAATGCTTTTAAGTTCTTTTATCTTGTATAATAGCAACTTTCTGGGCTGGACTCAATCTTTTCAATTAGAGATGACTATTTGAGAACAGATCTGCCTTCATTGTAGGGGTCCTCAAATGGTAGGAATTCTTTACCTGGACAGATGAAAAGCATTGAGAGGTAAAAATCTGCTTATTTTGAGTAAATTTTTATCAGAAGATGAGAAGCAGAAAAACGAGTCTGTGTGTCCTTGTTCTTGATGTTTTCTATGCAATTCAAAGCAGTGTAGGCCTCCAAAAAATTCCTTTGAAAGAATTTTAATAAAGCCTATGTGGTCTTTACAGAACACATTGGAAAAGACTATTAAAAGCTTGGATTACTACGAACACTCAGTCTCAAATTAAGCAACCTGTTGTCATGTGTTCTCTCCCATACCTGTATCACAAGAGCCTATAAAAGTAGCATGTCCAAATTCAGGCCTGTGTGCCAAAATAAAATCTTCACCTTGCAAAAAATATACAACTTCCACTGTGCACTTTCATGCATGCCATGGCAAGTTGGGGAGGTAGTAATGAGCTCTAATAGGCACTCCCTGAAACTGTTACATGCTTTGTCTTTAGCCAAGGAACATTGAGAAAATGTGGCATTCTTTTCCTCCCCTGGAAAACATAATAGAATGTCAGAGAACTTATTCTCTATCTGATCCTCCTAATATCAGTAATCTGCTGGTTTGACATCACGAGACAGGGATCTCTCTCAAAGAGATAACCATGTCTCCAATATGAGTAGTGCGTCCTGCAAGTCAGTGCAATGTCTATGGTGCAAAGCAGAGCAGTCAGCTAAATGCAGTGCTTGAGTATGGACTCAGAAAGCTGGAATGCTGCATGGAGGAGCTCCATGGACCTTAAAAGTAAGGAGGAAGGGACTAACAGGAGATTTTTGAGAAGGTTTTTTTTTTTTTCCTTTTTGTTGGTGGTGATGGTGGTTTTGTTTTGATTTGGTTTTATTTTATTTGTTTATTTGCTCTCCTCCAAGACTACTGGACAACTCAGAGAAAGACACAAACTTGAGAGTGTGTGTGAAGGGTGAAAAAGGAGCAGATAAAGAATGGGCTTCTGCCTCAGGTAGAAAAGGTGTTGGTGCCCTGGGGAATATGAGAGAAAAAATGTAAACAAAAGGCACAGTTGTGCAAAGCCTTGGAACTGAAACAAGCATGTAGCTCATCTTTGATGCCTCAGGTAAGTGAAAACTAGTTCAAGTTCTTAGTGCAATAATGTCTTACTCATGTTATGCATGCTGGCCCTGTCTTTGAGTCATACACTCTTACACAGACAGACTCTGTGCCCTTTTGCTTCTGGAAAGCCCATTAATATATATGGAATGATCTGTATAATGAGCACCTGTATATTCAAGTAACTGCTCACTCATATATTCCATGTTAGAGAACTGTGCTCATATTAACTAAGCAAGCATGGGTGGGCTTGACAACTAGAAGGAGATCAAAGTTTCTCACATTGTATCAAAAAGGAGCATATTTCTCCAAAATTATTATCTATAGTTCTTGCAACAGAATCCTTTTGAAAAATAAACCAACAAAACTACAAGCTTGTTAAATATTGCCTCTAAGCAATTTCCTGTGGTGAATAAAGTCTGCTTTTTTGTTTTTGACTACTTTAATGATGGATTCTTTAAACAACCAATGCAATGATTATTCAGTGTTTTCTATGTAACTGTAGTTAAAGCTTAAAAAACAATAATACCATTCATTCTTATATTTTTAACTGAAATTTTATCTTTCAGGGAAAGCTGAAAATAACTTTCAGAAAATATCACAAAGAATTACCCTTTTCCTAAACTCATCAGTAGGTCCCACACCTATTTTGGCTATAACACTACTTACTACAGTTAAAAAGCCATAATTTACTCTAAATATGGCTTATTCTAATCCATTTAGGTAATTCAAGTGCACTCCTATAATTTTGAAAAAAAATTCATTTAATTTTATTTCAGTAGAACAAATGACAGTCATAAAACCCCCAAAAAGTCTAAGCTAAGTAATTACTTGCAAAATTCAACAGACCTACTGTATATTAATAAATGGGCTAAAGACAAATGAAATATTGTTTTATGGGGAATAATTAAGGAAATAAGCTTCTGTATTTGAAAATGGTCTGAGTAAAAAGAAGAAAAAATATATTTTATTTTCTACAGTAAAATTATTTTTAAGGTCACAAGTTTTTTTAGAATTATAAATAAAAAGCTGTCATAATCATGCATTTAATTATGTTGCTTCAAGGCAGAATATAGTTTCTAATTCTTTATATATGTAAATATACATTCTTATTGTACATTTAAATCTGAATTCACTGCATTTAATCCTATATTTGTAAATAACCTCATGATTATATCTTAAGCTACAACAAAAATTGCAAATAATTTTTATGGGGAAGTATATTCCCAAAGACTTTAAAAGAAAATAACTCATAATTGCTACATGATGTCATTAGTACTGAATAATATGAAAGTGAAATACATTTCCCAGTTTTCTGTAAATTTCTTTCAATCTTCAGAAATATGGCAAAGAGAAAGATTCTAGACTGCTAGAGACTGCTCTGATCTTTTCCTAGTAACTTAATTTCTAACTGAAAAAACCACAGCCTGTGGCATGGATTTGTGCAAAATATTTTGTATCTCTATTTCTGATAAATAATAATCAGGAATAAAACCATTTATATTACATACTATTGCAAAGACTACTACTACTGTCTTTTTAGGAATATAAAAAACATAGATGACACCTAGTTAGGTTAATTAGCACTTATATTTGATGTTTGATATTTATAAATACAAACAATTTGAAAGACTATGAACAGAAACCCTATAAACAAGAAAGCCATAGCTGTTTTCCTTCAATGTGTGGCTGGGGCTATATCTGAGCCTATGAAGACCCACATTTCAGAAAACCTGACCCAAGAGTTGCCAACATTTTTAATTCACATATTGCCATCAGTTCCAGTCATAGCATTCAGAATTTAGCAAGTTAATATTTTTTAATCTAAAACTTGCTAAGATATAAAGTTGATAGGTATTAATATTTAGAATAATACAGGCAGGAATTTTAAAATGTCACACATGAACCATAATTGCTTCATCAATATTTAGAACTACCTGAAAATTGATCCATAATTGTCAGGATCTGAGGACCAGAGCTGTAAAATTATTAGTCCAAATACCTTCCATCAGAAATCAAGGCTTTGTCATTGTGTCTTCCAAATAAAGCCAACATTGCTTCATAATAACATCAAACTTAGGAGGAAGATTTACACTTGCATTTAATTCACATACCAATATTAAATTTTGTAATATTTTTTGCCAGAATGTCATGTTAGCTCTATTTAAAAAGATCTGTTATACAAAATAATTGATGCTCTTTTTATCTTCCTATGGACCTCTTGATGTTTCTAATTTACAAATTCAGAATGACAGATTTTCAAAATTTACAAAATTACAATTTTTGTTCTAAAACCAACTTGACAATTTAGTTCTTGCCAAACTTTTCAAACATTTTGTTTCTGTTCCAGTACAGAGTAGAAACATTGGGAAACCTTGAAAGCAGTCATAAATTTATATTAGCACTAAGAGGAAGATATGTTGTCAGTGCAGAACTTCCTGGAAGCTGATTTTTTAGAGCCATTGGTTCTTAATGTTTGTAGGCTATACTAGGCATTCATTTAAAAATGTCCCCAAGGAACAAAAAAATGCATTTTAGTTACATTTTGCTTTCCCATGTGGCATTTTGAACTAGTACAACTACGAGTCTCTAGAAGAGAAGCTGGCTAAGGCGCACATGTTTCTGGAAGGGGTTTGTATCTTAAGATATATACAAATTTAAATATTTTCACTTTTGGGAAAAAATCTTTAAGAGCTCAGAAGCTGAGAACTCTCTGTAAACTCCATGATTATCAGAAATACAAATCTGTCTATGGCTGTCATTTCTGAAAATTTTGAGGAAAAATTCAATGGACAAGCATAGACTTGTTCTAACAGGAAGCTTAGTCCAAAGTAAACAAACCATGAGAGAGACACAGCAAATAAACCACAGACAAGCTGTGTAAAAATTGGTAAAAAAATAATGACATGTGACTCCAAGGTTGACAAAGAAGTGTAGGAAAAACAAAAGAGAGACACCAATTACAGTCTTCTACAATTAAACTCCACTTTGAGAAGAAACAAAAGAGAAAAAAAAGCAAATTGCTGAGGAGTGCAAAGTGGGTCATCAGCTCAATTACATGTATGAACTGAGAAGTAGAAGGGAGTTGCTAGAAACAAAGGTAAAGTGGTTCTGATGGTGACTCAAGGAGTGAGAACTGTAACGTAGTTATAGACAAAAGGATGGGATGGGGCTTCTCTGATTGTTTTGATAAGGATACTGTAAAACCTTCAGACGAAATCAACCTTATCATAGTCCATACTTTGTCGTACATACACAAAATAATGCAATGCTATGAAAACAAGTCAATTCACAGACATGAAATTAAAAATTATGATGGAATGAATATAGGTAAAATTCTCAATAACATGCAGAGTGTAAGATGTAGGTAAATGCTAGTGTTTCTAGTATAAACCTGTGGACATACGGGTAAGTTAGGAAACAAATTCCACAGTACATCTGGATTTCTTTTGTGACAAACATTAAATAAACTTGATTCTTTGTATAAGGAAAGTCTCATGGTTCCCATATCCTTCGACATTGCTAGAAATTATAAGATAAATCTCAGCCAAAGGCACTGAAGGAATGTAGTCTTGGGTAACAAACTAACCTGAGGTTGACCAAGGCATAATAAGTGAATTTTGCCTGAAATTCAGAACTAGAGTGAGACATGCGCATTTAAGAAGAGAGCAACAAACAGGAAACATAAATGTCATAATCGAACTATTAGGCTTTTATGCATAGCCATATAATCAGATTGCCTGTGCATGTCAACCAAAATTCAGTTTCTTCTAAATGCTAAATCTTTACCAAAAGTTAAATTTGAGATTATTCAGGAAGCCTGATTTTATTTTTTCAAATCATTACAAAAGCATCAAATTCAGTGGAATTATATTTAAGTTGTTGCAAACTAAAAACTTACTACAGTCTTGAGAGTCACTTTGATAATCCAGAAAATCTAGAAACAATTACATTGTCTTAGAATATCTGCTTATGAGCTGTCCTGGCTGTACACAAACCAGCAGAAAAAACTTAGCATGGGTCTGTGGGGAAGGATTCCATGTTTCTACATTTTGTCTTTGACCCTTTTTACTCTTGATACCCTCTCTGAAAGCATGTCTCCTGCTAATCATTGCTAGGTATTAATCAGTGCTTTTTTCTGAAGGCACATTTGAATTAAAATTTCTTTGTCTAGCAGGAAGTTTCAAAGTCAACCTTGCCATCATTTTTTGGGAAGCGTTTCTCTGCACAGGGAGGGCCTGAAAATTACCATCCACTGCACTCACCATAATGTTGGACCATACAAAATTACTTTATGTCTCTTTACAGAAGAAATGAAACTTGAACTTTCTGTTTCATGTAATATTAACATTTAAAAACTGTCTTCTGAGTTCTAATTTGAATATTTCTTGCAAAGAGGAACTTTAGCACCAAAAAAAAAAAAAAAAGGAAAATAAAGGTGTCATTTGCAATGCTTCAGTTTAGAAAAGATCTTTAAAATACAAAAATGCAATTTTCATTTCCATTTATGTGTTGATTATATATCCTGTGTGTTGAGCTATGACATATTACAGATGTCAAGCAGTATGTTTTAATATTCAATTGATTCTATTTATTTTGTAGTACTTTCACTTTGGAATGTGGCAGTATTGTCTAAGGACAATATTAAAATATCTTGCTTATTTTACTAAATGAGATTTTTTTGTTATTTGTGTCATAACTAAACAGTTCTATATGTGTAATTTAAATTAAAAATAATAGGCACAAGGCTTGTTATAGCACTATACATTATCACTGTGTAAATACAGGAGAAAAATAAAGTCAAAGTAAAATCCATTTTGCAACACAGTATCATAGAAAAAGTGATTTAATATTTTTTCCAAAATGTACATGGTTCATCAAAATAGTAGTGAATGTCCTTTGAAAAATATCTTTTCTAAAGGTCCTGGCTGGCAGAAAATTTTCATAAATATTTTCTAACCATGTCAAGTTGCTGACCTTTGTAGCTTTTTAGCATTCCAATTTTCCAGACCAAGTGTAAAATGGGAAGATTTGTGTCTTTTTAAAAAGAAGACAAATTTAATGTGACCGACACCGCACTTTACTGACATTACTTGGTGCCAAACAGATTTTTTTTACTTGCAAACTTAAGGTTTTGTGCATGGTTGTCTTGTAAGCACGTGTAGCTTTGTTTGTTTATTGGTTTTTTGTTTTTTAAATAATAGAGATACTTTTTTTAACAGAGGGAAAATATTGACTACATAGAAAGACAATTTTTGGGAACAGTATGTCAGCGACAGAATGTGTTAAATTTTCAATATATGTTAATTTTTTATAATATGTTTTCAATTTGTGTTAATTTTTAAATTTAATTTTGTATTTGTTTGAGAAACACATAGTAAAAAAAAAAAAATTTAAAACGGGAATTTCACTGAATCTGAAAGGTGATTTTTGACGGCCTGTAATGTGGGTTTCTCCTAGGTCTCTGGGTCTTTGGGTGAAACAAATAAGGCTAGCAGTGCCAAGAGCACACTAAATCATGCTGAATAGGCCCATGGACAGTGCCAATGCCTGAAGAAAGGAAGAATTCCCATTGCAAACTGAGGAAAACCTTCCAGCAGAAATTTAGAAGACTTAGGAAAGAGCCTGAACTGCAACTAATGGGTTAACAGAAGTTATTTTGCCAGGGTGTCATAATTTAACTCCAGACAGCAACCAAGTCCCATGCAACTGCCCACTCACTACCCCATCAACAGCATGGAGGACAGAATTAAAAGACTAAAATCTACAAAACTGATGTACTGACACAAAGACAGCTTAATAGGTATAGCCAAAGCTACACATGCAAGCAGAGCAAATCAAGGAATTAATTTACCACTTACCATGGGCAGGCCAGTCTTCAGCCATCTCCAGAAGGGCAGGGCTCCATCACGAGTAGCAGTGCCATCAGTCCAAACATCCTTCTCTTCCTCCTTCCCCCACTTCATCTACCGAGCATGATGTCACATGTACTGGAATATCCCTACCTCTGTCTCCTCCCAGCCTCCCATGCACCTCCAGCTTCTTCACCAGCATGGCAGTACAAAAAGCAGAAAATGCCTTGGCTCTTTGCAAGCAACTCAGCAAAACCAAAAATGTTTCTATATTATGAACACTGTATTCAGCACAAATCCATGACATAGGTCCATACTACACATTAAAGAAAAGTAATTTCACTCCAGCCAAAACCAGAACACAGGGAAAGATTTTGTTTCATCTTTCTATGGAAAAGTTTATAGAAAAGCTGCTATGGCATTGTAGCAAAAATCTAAGCCTGAATGCTGCTGCTTATGCGCAGTATGGAGATGGTGTTAGGGTTTGAACCACTCCTGCAAGTGGTCCATTCTTCCTGGTCTGATGCTCCTGTATAAGGCAGGCATTGTACTACAGCTGCTGTTGTTGCACCCTGTGCCTTTTCTAATCACACTGTGCTCCTGGGGGCATGATTGAGTTTGGAGGGATAGTCGTCTGGGAATTTGGAAATACAGTTCTTAATAGTGAGGTTTCTTGTAAAAGAAAAAGAAAATAGCCTTTTTCTTTCTTTCTTTTCCTCTCCTTCCTCCCTCATCCAATAATGCTTTCTCAAAATCAAATAGTACATTCCATTAGTTAAAATAGCAGATATGATGTGGTTCTATTCAAACTTCTAACTTTATAACCTGGCTATGGAGACAAGGGGTGAAGTTTCTATCACTGTTTAATTCCATACCTCCCACATCATGACAGGGCTGAGGTTTCAGCAGGACAAAGCAGAGGGACGGAAAGCTGAAGGGACTTAACTTTTTTGCCTTCTATAGGATCTGAGTTATCAAAACAGTTTAGCTACAATAGATGATTACTTAAAAAGGTATCCTTCTGAGAAAAGTCCCCAATCAGTTCTGCTTTAAAGATCTGTAAAGACCAAGAGACAAATCAGCTTACCAAGAAGGGGAGTGAAAACTCAAAATTGCTAGAGTTCAGTGGAAACATAAAGATCTCCAACTTTCTCTCAGTTGTTCCACACAGTTTGCACTCCTTCAACTTGCTCAAAAAACTCCAAACCACAGCTGCACCAGGGAGTACAGAGTCTAATGGAAAAAGTATGTGATCTAGGATGAAGCAGAGGATGAGATCTGACCCATGAGGTCCTTTAGAATATGCTTGTTACAGCAATTGTAATCCCAAAATGCATTGTCTTTTCAGGTTGTTTGCACGCACATACACATATGGATACACAGGGATACACTTATGCATATACATTTATGTTATCATGTATATATATGTGTAGAGGTATTTGATGGTCACTACAAAGGAAGCTCTGAAAATATATTGATGATGAATTCCTTTGACTGTGGCCCAAAAATCCATGTCGGAGAGCTTGAAACTGGGTACCAGGGCTTCATTTGCTGGCATGTGGTTATGTACTGTCTGCTGTCAATCTTTGGGATTTCCTTGGGCAATATCACTGACCTCTGCTTCATACTCCCCCTATGCTGAAGCCAAGCTGAAAGGCTCATGGAACCAGTAGCAGCCAAGCAGTAGTGACCCTCAGCAAGTATCTGCCAGAGACAGGAACTGTAGAAACACACTATAACTTTTCTTTCTCAAAGGCACAGACTAGCCTTATTCAAGTGCCTAATTATTCAGGTTAACAGTAGGAGAAATAGAAGTTTTGCCTATCTCCTGGATAAATTAAAATGTCCCGGTATTAGGATCAGATAAAAAGTACCCAAGAACCCTAATATTTAGCTGGGTGAGCAAAAAACCACTTTGGAAATTATTAAAAGTACTTTAATGAATAGTCCCCTCTATTTGTTTCTGGGAAAGTGTTAGAAGTCTAGTAAGCACAGGTAAGAATATTTCCTCATTAAATTTTTTGAGGGATATTAGTTTAAAAATACCACTTGTACATCCTTGTGCACAGAAGCTTTTTTGTGTAAACAAAGTGATTAAAAAATCAAAAATCTCCAGAGACTCAGAGAATTATTAAGGTTGAAAAATACCTCTTAGGGCTTCAAGTCCAGCTGTTAACATAGCACTACCAAGTCCACTACTAAACTATGTGTCTCAGTGCCATAGCCATACATTGTTTTAACACTTCCAGGGATTCCTCCACTCCCCTGGGCAACTTGTTCCAATACCTGACCTCCCTTTGAACTTCAGCACCTTCAAGTTCATAGCCAAAGATGATGTCTTAGTTAAGTTGGTTATAACATAACCTTGCCATTATTCCAGGTTTTTCATATATCTCTTGTCAGAGCACTTCCTTCACAATAGATCTGCTATTCCAGTATTGCCTTATCCTCAGTGATGACTGCCAATTTTGCCTAACTATGTAGTCTACCTACAAGACTTTCAAAGTATCTAGTGGGCAAAACTGGTTCCAGGAGAAGGATCACTTCACCACTTATCATCCAGCGGCTTCTCAATTCAGGAGGGGCCTGGTGTTTATCTACCAGGTTTAAAAGGGCTGTTAAACTTTTATTTGCAGCTATTAATCATCCTAAGTTTCTGCTAAATTTTAAGTGAAGTATTTTTGTTTAATCACAAATATGCTGAAGACATGGCATGCTGGAAAAAATGCACCAAAGACTCTTAAGTCAGATTTCTTTTGACAACTATAATGCAGGTTCAAATTTTCTGTAACTAGATACATGGGATAATTTATTAAAAACAGAAAGGAATGCAGAGCTATGGAAATTTAGAGAGGATTTTTTATGCTATTGTTTTGTCTATACAGAAAATATTTTACTTCAAAGGCAGTTGTCAGGTGTCTCAGGCCTTATACTTAATGGCATCTTGTCACTGCTTCAGTAGGAAACTTTAGTATTGTATTATGGCTATTAATCCAAGAAAAACAGGTTTTCTTTGAACTTGAGCATTTGCTTTCAGCTTTTGCATTCCAAACATTTCAACTCAGGAATTAGTAAATAAACTTTACTAGAAATAAAAGCTGAGACTGTTAAAAGATCATTGTGACATTATATGATTTGGCCCCAAATGCTGCTAAAATTCCCTGATCAGTCTATTGCCTAGTATGAAAATTGGTTAGAATGCAAAAGTAGGGAACAAAAGCTGCAGATGTTGAAAAATGGAACTTATTCTTTTCCTATGGCAGTGATCGAAGGTTTGTGTGATTTATTACTGCTAGCAAATCTAAACTATGCAACAGCTTGCACAAATAGCATCCAGTGGCTGCTGGACATGCCAGAGCAGCTGATTTTCAGATACCTGTGTGCAAAAGGCTAAGCTGGTGGTTAATGCAGCAAAGGCAGGTGATGCTGCAAGTATGTATCTGCACAGATTCAATTTTAGTTGCTTAACATGAGACGTTAGAGCCTGTAGGACGGATGTTAGCTGTAAGTTACCAAGGATATTTTGTTTTTCTTTTTCTCAGTATTAGCTGGACATAAGTTTAACTTCTGTGAATCATTTTGGCTCAGCTTTGAGAGGGCAAAATAAATTCAAAGAAATTTTTGTGGATTTTCTTTATAACCACTCCCTGATTATAAACCTTCAGATGGAGATGCTTGCAGACCAGAGGCACTGCTAGCTGTATGATCCTCATAGCTGGTTCCTGATCTATAGGCCAAAAAATGGTTGTTACTTTGTTAGGTTTAGTCAGGTCTGGACAGAAGACACTAGACAGTATGATATCTCATTTGGACTCAGTTGTTTATAACATCTACAGTACAGTCTAACACGATGTGAGGTCTGCTTTACAAGGCAAGAAAATGGCTACTTCTACTTTGTTTCAAAGACTTTTAAGAAATGAGTAAAACCAATTAAAACTTAACACCTAAGTTATTTTTATTTATAACCCAATTAAAGATCACTCAACGTCCTCACTGTGGCTTTTACTAACCAACCAGAAAAGTTAACTCAAATCCGAGAAGAAGGCAGAAGAAGAAGATGAAGAAGGATTCAGGTAACACCCAAATTTCTCCCGATTATCTCTTATATGTATTTTGCTATTCTAATACCTAAAACCCCAAATCTTAAATATTTCATCCTGTGACATCACACACTTCTATGCAACTACAAACACACACTTTCAGTGCTATCACTTAGTCTTGGGAGCCGTTCCCATGGCCTCAGGTCAAAAGCAGTACCCCTCTGAAAATCACTATCTGTCAAAGCAGAAAGTCTGATGCTTTCGGCATTCAAAGTTCCAAGGTTTTGCATTCAACATCCCAGGCTTGCCTGTAAGGGTGTTCTCTTGTAAGAACACACCCCTGGCAAGTGTGTTCAAAAACACTTCAGTACAGATCATCCTGCAAATGTAACATTAATTTGTAAAGGGGACAGAGGAATGGGTAAGAAAGAGTTCCTGGAGGATGGAGACCATGAATATAAAGGAATGATACCCTGAGACAATCTGAATGAAGATGTGGAACCATATGCTATGCTATGAAAAATGAAGGAGTTTGAAAGGCAGATATGTTTACCACGTGGCCAAAAGAAACCATGGGAAGATATGAAGCCTTTTATATGAATTTTTTTGCTAGCTGCTCCCTCACCACTTTTTTCCAAAAATCAGACCTCTACGTGCAGTGTCAGTAAGGAGGTTTGAGAGACAATCACTTCAAAAAGAGCATAGCAACTCAAAAGTATCTGTGATACTTTTCAGCAGTGAGCCTGCCTGCAGATCTCAAATAAGATGCTAGAAAAAGACATTAACAAGCAGGATGTGAGTGTCACAACATTGTTGACTGAGTCATCTCTGATATACAACTCTCTGGAGTGTCTTAACCATGTGTGTGCTTGGTGTGATCATGAGAAGAGAAGGGAGATAATATAGATAAAACACTGTTCTATTTTCTCCGGAAACTTCTCTGCCTTGCAAAAATAAGTTAAGGTGGCCTGGGTCAGTGAGGTGTCTGGTGATGGAGAAGTATTTAACTCTTTATGTACTTTAAATAAAACAGACATTGAATAAAATACTTGAGCATTACTTGGAGCTGGGACTGCAATCTGAGATTCCCTCTTCTCAGGTGAGTATTGGAAATCACAAAACTGGTATCTTTCCCACTCCAGGCTGACGATCCTGAGTTGCTGCTCCACTTGTCTTCAGTATTTCTTACTGGCTTAGTATCAATGGCTCAAGGTTCTGATTCTTCCTGGCAGACTCCTAGGAAATTTTGGCCCCCGTTCTAAGATTTCTAATTCATCTGCTACAGTATGGCAAACAGGCTTAACACAGACTGCTATACTTCCATTCAAGAGGCTTAGGTGCCTGATTAATAACTACTCAAAATCTAGCCTGTGACTATAATAGGACACTTTTGGAAAATTAACAAACTCCTGTGCTTGGGAGGAGAATGTCCCCATGTTTTTCTGGTACACCAGGAAAAATTAATTTGACCATTAAACTCAAAATGCAATGACTTTTCAAGAAGTACAGTACATGGTGTTAGGCCAAAGGTAGTTCTGATCCCAAGTTATTATTAAAGTTTCAACATTTTGGCCCCTACTAATTTTTTTCATGTGATTCTTAGAACTATTACTCAGACAGTCCTTGTTAACTGGCAGATGCCCAATGGCAATACATAAAGTACATATTTTACCACAGTTTCTGAACTGGGTAATTGATGGATTAAAAGAGCTAGTATTAAATGAACACCAGCTCATTCTTAACCCCCCCTTCTAGGCTTGAATCTATTATTGGTGTGAAAGAACAAACCTGTAACCCTTTCAGTATTCCTGATATCTTTGACGAGTATTATCGCTATTAATTGTGGGGTTTTTTGGTTTTTTTTTCATTTGGAGGCTCTTAAACCTGAAGAAAATCAGAAACATTTATGCAGTATTAGTAAAGAGAAAGGGTGGATTACTGGGGACCCAACTTCTGAATTAGTTGTACTATGTACTGTTTCTATTGTGTAAAGAGGAAAAAAAACACCACTTGCTTCACACTGCCAAGTGCAACAAGAAAGGGTTTTCCATTGGCGTAAATAGAGAAATCACAGTCCCTTCAAAATCAATGGCAAATCTCTCACTTACTTCATATTATATAATATGTAGCAGAATTTTTTGTACCAATGCTCCCCTGAAAACTGCCTCTTCAAATATGACTAAGAAACAAACTTGTATTTTCAATTATATTAAACACAGGAAGCTTTTACCACTCTTTTCCTTTGGAACATTTTCATTATCATATCACCTGAAAAGGGACTCACAAGCCTTTTTTTTTTTTTTTGCCATCTCTATAGGGGTAAATTTCAGCCTGAGTTTTAAAAAATCATGTTAATGCCTCCTTAAAGTGAAAAGTAAGCCAAGTCTCAAACCTGGGATTCCAAGTGAATGCAACTAGAACTTAAAAATAAAGGAGGTACAATTTTCTGATCCATACCATTACCTTCCAGCAATACATAAAGCCTCTGAAATTTCCACTCTGTGCACTGTATTTGGGTATGTATAATGTATTCTGTCAGAACAGGATGGTCAACTCTAAGGACAGAACAATTGTATGTCAGCCTCTTTCTTCACAATCTATAGGGTTACAGTGAATAAAAAAACTTTCTTTTATTTGTCTTTTTTTAATGTTGACCTGTTGAATATTATATTTTTTACTTAATCTCTTTAGCTACAATGAAAAGACCTATTTCTTTTTAAACCAAATCTGAAATTTTCATATGATAGGATGAGTTCGTGAAATAAGGTGTAAGAAAAAGCAACATACATCCCAAGAATTTTAACACCACTGTTGGCAATGCTTTAGAGCTGTCCATAGCTCTTGGTGATTTGATCCACTTGAACGAAATCTCTTACATTATCTATATAAAAAGAGATTATTTATTTTTTGTTTGTTCTAGGATAAGCCAGTTGAAGTACTCCAGTGAACCTTATTTAATAAACCCTATCACTCCATGTGTAAAGAAGCTTTAGAATCTGCCAGATAGAAAGCCAATATTCAGAGGTGCTCCTCCTTTTTTTTGTCCCACAGAATGATGCCTGGATTCGGATGAGAAGTAACAATACCCATTTTCTTTTTCAAATCCTTTTTAAAATCTCCATTTCCTTCCTGGTATTTGCATAATGAACAAAATCTTTGGCAGTCTGCCAGGTTAACCGCTTGCCACATAACAGCCAGGCTGAATGGGAACCCTGAGAGCAGGCTGTCTCCTCGTAAGGGTGGAAAAGCCCAAACTTCCCAAGAATCTCTTCTTTTAATTGCAGTATATAATCCAAATAATCAGTCTTTTCTCTGAAAAAATGCCTTCACCCCACCCTACTTCCTTCAAGCTGGAGAAGATCCAACAAGACTCCCTCCAACCTTCTATGCAGCCTTGTGGGGGAAAAGAGACCCCTATTGCTGAGAGGTCGTTGGGTAATTTAATTCATGACTCAATATTTGGGTTTCATTTCCTATTGCTCATACTAAGTTCCTAGGCCTCATCTGAAAACATACTTGCAAAATTTAAAATGTTTGAATGTTGTAGTTAAACACTATAGTTTTTAAGCAAAAAGTTCTTCTACACCACAATTCTGCCCAAATTTTTTTTGAATTATCATACCCTCTTCAACTGAGCAAGTATGCAAATTCTAACTTACATGTCATGCAAAATTCAAATGGGAATGGGAGCTGTATATTTTTTAGAAAGCTGATAAGTGAAAAACTGATAATACTATGGTTGCTATTAGTAACTTAAATAAGCCTCAGTAATCTGTTAATATTCTTCCCATAGTATCCTAAATCTTGTTTTGTAAAACATGATGCTGTATGTGAGGGTAGGAATTTTTACATACTTATCTGTCTCTGTACCTCACTACCCAGTTATTCTTAGAGGTATATGTATCTTCGTTAACTTGCCATACAGCTGTCTTAGTACCTCTGAAGCTATAGCTTCTGTCCATAATCAATCTGCTTACATTATTCCTCAGTAATTTTCTTTAATATCCCCAGAGCAAAAGCATAAAAAGAAACTGTAAGAATTATGGAACAGCTTTACTCCAAAGGATATGGAGCTGTCAGGATGTAGATTCTTACATTCTGTGAGTACATGCCTCAATAAGATATTTGCTACTTCCTCTTAAGGTACTGAGTACTATACACAAGTCTTGGGAATAAGGACATTGTCAATGGGCACAGCATAGAAAACAGGAAGGCCCTTGTGTTTGTACTATACTTAGAGCCAAGAGCTAGTTTCCGCACTGACAGGAAATGTTGAGCAATAAGAGTCTTGCTCCAAAAATGACATTGAAAATTAGATGTTGTAATGCTCCCTTTAAATTATAGGGAAAAGGATTTAGGCAAATAGCAAGTGAAACAGTGAATAGCAAATTAGCTAGGGAATGATTTCTATTAGGAAAATAGAAAATTCATTACATTTTTGTGTTTCTAGGTGATGGTGATCAAATATTTCTGTAATGTGTATTCCAAAGCAGTAATTCTTATACTTGCATTCTGGTAAATCTCCCTAAAGGATGGTCAGAATAAGCATACTTACTTTTCAGAAGCACATTGTCCAAGATCCAATAGGCTAGTTTTACAGGAATGAGTCAACGCAATTGAATTATTTCTAAAGTGTAAATCACGTTGTGAACTTTTTACACAATGTACATTAGAGGAAGGACTAGGTAACATTTTTGTTATTTTGGAATACTTCAATTATAAATTAAAGGTCAAGTGATGTTATTTCCCCCTTAAGAGTCGAGATTGGGTAGGATGCTATTTAATCAGAAGGGAAAGGATTCATAGAAGTCCACTGAATTACACTCACTTAACTATTTAAGTGCTAAAAGAAATAATAGACTTGACCCTCTGATTGAACTTTGGAAAAGTTCAAATTGCTATATTCTTGTAATGAAACTCACTTTAATGTCTTCTTTAAGAATATTACTTTGATTTAGAAAGCCAGTTGGTTCCAGAACACCTCATACATTGAGGAGGATTGAAAACAATTATAATTATTATTTAATAGCATTACAAGATTCTCTGGTAACACAACACACTAGAAATGAGACAAAAAACACAACCAAAATGGAGAAGAATAAATTTGAAAAGAAAAGAAGAAGAAACAAAGTTAAGGACAATGAGGAACTTGAAAGTGAATTGCTTATTCTCACTCAGTTACTGGGATTGTGACAATAAAGATGGTATTCTTCTAACCAAATGTAGAAAACAACACTGAGTATGGTAAATGATGAACCACAAAACCTTTATAATAAGTGGAGAGAAACATATACTTCCAGAAAGTAATGTATATCCTACAAAAGAAGACAGCTGAAATAGTTCATATATGGTTTTTTCCAGTGTGTGTAACTTTGTGTCTAACTTTTGACTATTGAATATACCATATTCACCATTGTAGAATGATGTGAGAGGTCTAGCTGTAAAGGCCAAAGTAAACTATAACAGTAATGTGATTGTTGCCTGGGGAATGTATTATCTCTATACTTCTGTGCAAGAGTCTCAATAACAATGGTGGGGAAAGGCAGGATTTGAAACTACACGTTAATATTCTACCCTATTTACTATATGAACAAAATCTGTCTTACTTGTCTGGAAGAACTGTAAAAGTTATCAGGAAAATAAGGTAGAGAAACTTGCAATTTTAAGTAGTTTATTGACAAGATTCTTCCACACTCTTGTATTATGCCGTCTCATTTTCCTAGGAAAAACAAAGGGACAAAATACATTACTTACACCTTTCCAGCACAGCCAAATCTGTCATTTCAAATACAATTCACTTTAATACCAAGCATGCAATTCATGTTTGTAATCCATTCCACAGTCAAGTATTGTAAAATATATAAAAGCATAGTGCAAAATATCTTCTCTTGAGAAAACTTTCTGTTATAGATTTGAGAGTAATCAAGCATAATATTGATATCATGTTGAGCATACTCTTTGAGCCCAATGTGAGTTTTGGTGTGGTAAGAAGAGATTACAATTCAGAAGATATCAAGAAAAGAAAGAAGCATTTATCTGGCTTAAAAAAATTAATATAAACTTGCATTTGAAATTGAGTATATATTCTAAGGAGTCTCAGAGACATAAAAAGCAATGAAGGTATATTAATCACATTAATATCTGTGCTTCTTTTGAATGTAATTTGTCAAGTCATCTTTTCTCTGTGTTCTTTGTCCTTTTTTTATAAAGGAAACTTCCTCTCTTTGGGATAAAGTGG